>JABXWE010102956.1:0-38910 GCA_014611495.1 Limonius californicus | reverse complement strand
CATTCTGTTCTAAACACACATCATAATTACAGCCTACCTGCATCTGAAGACCCTTCAAATACCTCCGAAGACTCACGATGAATGCCCGCGGATGTTTTTCTTGATCTGGGTCGAACTTCGGCACCTCTGGAACAGGAGCAAACCCCATCATGCTCGGCACCGCACCGCCGTGGTTTCTGGTCACTCGTTTCTCCAATAACTCGAGCTTCCCTTTGACATTCGCCGTCTCTTGTTCAACAACGCCTTCCAAATCGTTGATCTTCACTCGTAGATGCGACACCCCTTTATCCGTGTACTCCTTACTTGATTTTTCTAACTTTTCACGCACGTACTCAATCTTCTCCCGCATTTCCCTGCTCGTATCTTCCAATTTATTATAACAGTCTTTAACCTTTCCCTCGAGCTCTTCACTTCTTTCCTGTAAGTCTTCCTTTAATCTAACCTCCATTCGGTTAACACTCTCTCGAATCTCCTCCTTTAACTCCTTCACCTCATTGTCACTCCTATCTAACCTTTCTGCAAATTCGTTACTCATTTCTTTGTTATTTTCATCCATCTTTTCAAGTTTGTCACTCATCACTTTATTACCTTCATCCATCTTTTCAAGTTTGTCACTCATCACTTTGTTACCTTCATCCATTTTTTTTTCAAGTTTGTCACTCATCACTTTGTTACCTTCATCCATCTTTTCAAGTTTGTCACTCATTACTTTGTTACCTTCATCCATCTTTTCAAGTTTTTCACTCATTACTTTGTTATTCTCGTCCATTTTCTTAATTAACAACTCGATCATTTGTGCCATTGAAACATCCACTTTCTCCGCTTCTTTCTTACTATCACCTGAACGAACCTCTGCTTCCCTCTCAGGTACTGCTACTCCCTGGTCTGCTTCTGTCACTCTCTTCTCCTTTTCAGCCCTTCTTCTACCTTCCCTGGTTCTTATTATATCTTCCGACGTTTCCATATTTAACTAAACGTCAAAATGAAAGTATGTGACACTTTCTCCCTTTCACACACGCTTGCTTCCACCCCACGTCTCAAACGTCCAATAGTTCAAAAAGTTGTTATATTTTAAATCACCAGCACCATTATAATCACAGCCCCACGTTGCAGGCGTCAAAAAGTTGCTATATACCGGTCCCTTTTGGTAAATTGTACTAGTGATTTGCAACTTGTAAATCAAAGTTCTCACACCTTGCTAAAATACCTCGGCTTTTACTTCTTATCTCAGGGTTTCGTGGCTTCCTTTATGTTTCTATTCTTCAGAATATTCTAATTTACTTCAATAAAACAACCAATTCCATAACTTCATATAATTACACAAATATTACATTTACCCAAACGTTAATTGCCAAACATGAATCTTTGTATGTAAATTTTAATTAATTTGTTTGCTCGGGTGTGATTTTCTGGGTGAAGCCCGATCACACCTCCGCTCGATTCAAATATTAAAACTTGAATAAATTATTTTCCAACCCTTGTTTATCTATATCCCTAACAACCCTCAAATTTATAATATTTACCCTATTGGAGTTCACTTTCTTATCACGTGTTATACGTTCACGTTCTTAATACGATTCTAATGATTTCCAATGCCACCTCCAATAAGACAAACATTTAACAAATTTATAAATACATAATTATCTAGTAAAGAGATGCATAGATAAAGTATGCTCTTATACTTGCTTGCTGTGCAGCATTGGTACCTCCATGGCCTACTCATATATTTATCATAACAGTATACATGAAAACACACATTTTTTGTCAATAAATGCATGTTCAAAAGTGTTTCCTTTCAGGGATAGAGCTTCTCAAAGATTCTTTAAGAAGCGCCTAAATGTAGGCACCGGCGCCGGTAGCTCGGATAGGTTGGTCGTATGCCTTTCACGTAGCTGTCCCGGGTTCGAATCCGGACGCCGAGGTCGGTGGTTTTTTTCTGAGCGATAAAAAACGCTAAAACGGCCCTTGTTCTCGGATAGCAAGTAAAATCGTAGACCCCGTGTCCAAGTGTTGTTGGGCACGTCAAAAGAACCCTCAAACAGGCTAAATTTCCAGGTGTGGTAGGATCGCTCCCTGGCGTCGGTGGTTAGCCATAGTAGCAGAAATAGGTCGACGTTAAATAAAACAAACAAACAAATGTAGGCAACTCAATTTATTACATACTATTTGTTTCCATAACGACGGAAATTAATACAGGATAAATAAAGCCCTTTTTCCCACATTTCAAATTCAAATTATATTTAAAATAAATTAATTAACAAAATGTTTCAAAACTAGGCAATAGAAAAAACCAACATTACAAAGCAAAAATCAACTATTGGAAAAATTTACAATAACTAATTCAAAAATTGACAAAATTATAGTAAATGTTCAAAATGTCGCCCCCCGCCCCAGCTTCTACAAACGAACGTTTACTTGGAATTCACCGCCGCAAAAATTCCTGGCAAAATTCTATCCTTTCATTCAATTTGGATACAATTCGATATTTTTGTGATATTTTGAGACTTTTCTTGCTGTACCTTTTATAATTCGTTTTTTTCGTTCTGTGATTTTTTGATAATTATTTTCTTCGTTATTTTCGTTGCGTTTCGTATTTTTGTGTTATGGCGAATTATACTTTTGCCGAACAGCATGACATGATGTTCATGTATGGAGCTGCTTGGGGTAACGCACGCGAAGCTGCTCGCCTGTACCAAGAACATTTTCCAAATAGGAATCATCCATCGCACATGGCCTTTAGTGTAGTTTCACGTCGGCTGCGGGAGGAAAGTACATTCGTTGTCAACAGACACAACTGTGCAGCTACCAGAACAAGGCGAACAGTGGATTTTGAGGAAGAAGTTTTGGAGAGAGTGGCTGAAAATCCTTCTACTAGTTCAAGAGCTATAGTGAGTGAACCATGTTTCAGTATGGGAGGTACTACATAAGCAGCAGCTATGTACATCCGTACCATCCACAGAAGGTACAAGTCATGGTTCAAGCAGATTTTGCCAGAAGGGTAGAATTTTGCCAGGAATTTCTGCGGCGGTGTAATGAGGATCCAGAATTCCAAGTAAACGTTCCTGTTTAGAAGCTGGAGGGCGACATTTTGAATATTTACTATAATTTTGTTAATTTTTGAATTAGTTATTGTAAATTATTCAAATAATTGATTTTTTGCTTTGTAATTTTGGATTTTTCCATTGCTTAGTTTTGACACCTTTTGTTAATTAATTTATTTTTTGTGCAATTGCCATGCAGGCCGCAAAATTTAATTTCGCGGCCGTTGTCATAGCGACGGCCATTAAACTATATGTCACTTATGTATATATTTATTTTGACACATGAGAATAGACAGTTTTTAGAAATTATTTATTAGGTATTGGTATTACAAATCTTTTGGATAAATGTTAATATTAATCGTACAGTTCGTATTGTTACTTATATTTACTTCTGAAGTAAAGTGTCAAACATTTTTACTTTTCTTTGACACAAAATTATTTCTTATTTATCTCATTTCCATGGTAACATGGTAGCCGACCGTCTTTCTATTTACGACGAAAATTATTATTTTTAAAATTTCATCAATAATTATGGATTCCACACAATTGCACAAAAAATTTTGTGTACACTGCGGCCGCGTCGGCGGCAATCTTCCACTCGGTACGTTAAAGAATGATTTCGCGGCCTAAGTATACAAATAACTATTAAATTTGAAAAGTGGAAAAGAGGACTTTATTTATCCTGTATTAATTTCCGTCGTTATGGAAACAAATAGTAGGTAGTAAATTGAGTTGCCTACATTTAGGCGCTTCTTAAAGAATATTTGCGAAGCTCTATCTCTGAAAGGAAACACTTTTGACCATACATTTATTAACAAAAAATGTTTGTTTTCATGTATACTTTAAGCCCTAGAAGTTTGTCCCTACAATTCATTAACACCCCGTATTTAGTGTACCTAAATTATTTTCTTTCTTTTAGTCTTTGCTTCAATAGCTTTAAGGGTCTAATTGGCCTTTAGCTTTCCAATTATTCAGTTATATACATATTGTAAGGTTAGTTTTAATAGACTGCAGCTATGTAAATGGATCAACTTGTTTCATAGCCACAATATTCATGTTTTTGTATTTTAACCTTCTATAAAGCATAAAACAATTAATATCGTACAGATCAACCAATTCAAATTGTGTTACGTTTTTTTGTTTTAAATGAAAAATCCTAAATATTTTTTATATACGTACCTACTCTATTTGCTAAAATTGTTGCCTTAGTTCAGTAGGTATACATTAAATTTCAGTTTGTATAATCTCCTGCAGTAATATAAATCAATAAGTTTTTTATTTATAATTTCGTTGCTCACTAACAATATAAAAAATATGTAAAGAACAATTTTAATACAATACTTAAAAAAGTCAACTGTTAAATAACTAATGTCTTGGATATCATAACCTCACTTTATGGGTCACTCAGCAGCCAATTTTAAATGGCCGGTGTTAAGCAGTATATGCATACTCTTTACACTTGCTGAAAGAGGTTTTAACTATGAAATACATACAGTAGAAACTCGATTAACCGTCTATCTGTGTTATTCGTCATCGCGTGAACAATGCGGCGACTACTTACTTCTCCGTAAAACACCGAACGTTGCCAAAAAACTCGAGCTTCGAAGAAACAGACGAAGATGACCGATTATTTTGTATAGTATGTATGTATGTTTGTACACCTTATTCGGTATCTAACGTTTATTGTATCCTACTTACGTTGTAAAATATATGTATATGTACGTTTATTGCATAATTTCTGTTAACCATCTATTCGGTTAACCGTCATAATCCCGGTTAGTGACGGTTAATCGAGTTTCTACTGTATGTACTTATTGTAGTATTAGGTGTATAATAAAAAGACCTTGCTTTGGAAACATTTAATTTGTCTATCACTGGGTGAGTACATACTATATCGCAAAAATCATATGCCGAAGTAAAAATCACTACCTACATAAAGTAATTTAAAACTTCTTTTGATATTATTGCACATTTTGACATATAACAAAGCATATCTAATTCAAACAGTTTGATTAAAGTAAATGGCAAGAATATAAATATCAGAAGCTTGTGGCTGATCGGATAATCCTCAGTGTATCATGAAATTTTCCACAAAGATGTTTCTATATATCTTTCTGAAAAAAAAAAAAGAGGGGTTTTGAAATGTTCGGATATTTTTATTCTTGTACGTGCAGTTTAGGTCAAATTGGTGCAGCAACAAAAACTAAATAATTGTAGATGGGTATACAATTGTGTAGTACTTCTCGTGCACATTACTGTACATAAAAGAAACTAAACAACTTTAAAGCTATCAGCTGCATGTTTTTACTAATAACCTAATCAGGGCCTAACTGGTAACCCAACTAATTCTAAGTGTATAATTAAGATGCCCTCGGAAAATAAATTAAGTGATATTGTGCTATGCAATAATTTAATAAATATAACATGAAATGTACAGAGTAAACAAAATATATATATATATAAAATTATAAAGATTCTGTTAAGTTATAAATAAGTACATATAATAATGTCTTTTATAAAATATAATTTTTTTGGCGATATTAAAAAGCAAGGTACACTGAGATCACATAATAGCTGCGCAGGTATTAAAAGTAGAAACATACATAAAAGTTATACTTATTTATAATTTCAAGCCGCTACACTCAGTATAAAATTACCATAAACGAGAGTGGTAGAACTTAAGGTCATAAAATCCTTGAGCCGTTAGAGGATTGGGCGACTTTGATCTGTTTTCAGAGTCGTCGCTGCCATCTACGCAGTGTTTGTCAGAAGAATTAGCAGCGTTTAGCTGAGGAACGCTTTCAGCTATTTCTACTTTTTGCACGTCATTTTCAATGTTATCAAGCTCATCCTCTGACTTTTTCACTTTGGAGTGTACCTCGCTTTTAACATCATTCGCAATTTTTTTATCTAAATTTTCGGATTCCTGGCTCCGTTGTATTGACAGTGATCGAGGACGTTCCAATTTTGGTGACTGGCTTACTGAATCGTCAAGTGCTTTGTGATTCTCACTGGAATATTTGAATTTTTCTAAGCTATCGTTACTTTATTGGGATGCTATTTGGGGCCTGTGGGGGAGAAATAAAAATAATAATAACAAAAAAGAAAATAAACGTAAGTTGTTAGTAAAACTTAAAGCAATTTTGTTAAAACAAATAAATGTTCATATACAGGGTGTAGTATGGAATGCGAGACTTAGGAAATTTGCTAACTTATAAATTATTTAGGATAAACTATTGCTTTCTCAAGCGTAATATACTAGGTTTATGGTTGCTACATACAGAAATATGTTTTAGAAGAGAAAAGGTAAAAAATACCGACTATTGTTGTCGCTGTGTATATTTTTAATTTAATATTTACTTGGTTTTGTATTTTGAAATGCCGTTTCGATCAATTAATGATATTATATATCTATAAAAATTTCTATAAATATAACACTTTTCAAAATTGTTGAACTATAGTTCAATTACGAAGAAACATAACAGGGCGAGTCTGCTCAGACGAATCAGGTTGATATCTCGGCTATTTAATATATTGCTTGCTTGCTTGCTTTGAAAGAGCGAGATCTAGGACGCGGTTTTCCAAGCATCTCTATGCACTTAGGTCACATTTGGTCCATTGTACACCCTAACTAAGAATTTTGCCTATCTGGGGTAATTCCAACCCCAGTAGTGATTTTTAACGTGTCACACATCGTAGTGGCACGGGACCTACGGTTTTACTTCTTTTCCGACAGAAGGCGCATTTTCAGATTTTTCCCCGCTAGAAAAATCTCGCCGACCTCAGCCAGGTTTGAACCTGCGTCCCTCGGATCTAAAGGCAAACGCGCTAACCACTAGACCACCGAGGCCGGCATTTAATATATTAGAAAAATAATTTTTGGGCAAATTGCAATAGGCGGTGCCCTCTATATGACACTATCAAAAACTAAAACTTTGAGTGGTGATCATTGCTTGGAACGTTGTGGTCTGTTGTATTGTATTGTATAGTATTTTGACTGAGCGAGATCTAGGACGCGGTTTTTACAAGCATTTCTATGCACTGCAGCCATTATTGGCTTATTTTAAATAAACCCTAATTATGAATTTTGTCTGAGATAGTTCCAACCCCAGTAGTGATTTTTAATGCGTGCACGAGACCCACGGCCTTATCCGACAGAAGGCCCCCTTTCAGATTTTTCAGATAGGATCGAATCCATCTCCCGTGGATTTATGGGCTAGTGCGTTAACCTTTAGACCACCGAGGTCCGCTACGTTCTCTGCTCAAATAAAAAATTAGGTCTGCGAGTTCAGGTTAGTGCGGTACTAACGTAAAATCGAAAATAAAACAAAGAAACATCTATCTGACATCACATACTAGCAGAACAAAACAGAGTTGTGTCGATACTGTCTACCCAGATACTTTCACATGCGGCATTTCGCCCTTACAAAGTAGTTTGTACCAACTGTTGTCGATTGCACTCACCAGGACATTAATTTGTTTAATTTTATATAAATTTTTGAAATAATTAAAGAGCCCAATTCGCTGTGTACCACTATAAAACCCATGATAGACCAAAATACTAAAACCGGTTTAACTCAGTTAACTGGTTTACGTTAAATCAGTTTATGAAACAAGTTTATCTTGTTTTTTGGGTTTATTTTGACAGATGTGTCAGTTGTCAAATTGTCGGAAACAACACAATTATTATACAGGGTGTCCTTTAAATACCTTAAAAGCTTCAGGTAGCACTCTTCTGTAAGAAATACAGTCCTCAAAAACACTAACACGAACTTCCTATAGTGCTTAGTTTCCTCACACGAGACACTTAAAGAATATTATACTTGGCAACGTTGACGATGTCTTTGCATTTATGGAGAATTTAATTAGTAGGCCGACATTACATGATTAGATTTTGACAAATGTCGAAAAACAAATTTTCTACTTTTCATCACAATACCATGGCCTTGCACTGTTGTCAAATGTAGTATTTACGAAATTTATCATTTTAACAGTACTTCCAGAAGAGCAACTAGAGCGTCAACTCAATATTAATCTTTACATAATCAAGTGGCAGTCAGTCACTTATCGGCAGATACGTGCAACATTAAAGTTCTCGTTATTGTTTCCATGAAATTCTGTGAACTTTAACACTCTCGTACAAGAAAACTAAGCTCCAAATACCTACTTTTTTTTGAAGATTTGTATTAAGCATTCATAAAGGAAAAATTCTACCTGAAGCTTTTAAGGCATTTAAAGGACACCCTGTATATGTATACTCCTATCTGAGGTTGGATATCATCAAAGCTATCTTGATCTCGTTAATAACTGCTCGAAATACTTCGGTACTGGCGCAGCTGAACCAGTCACGAAGATTTTTCAACCACGACACTCTACGTCTGTCAACATTTCTTCTTCCTTTTATTTTCCCCTACATGATGAGCCTAAGAAGTTCATATTTGGAGCCTCTCATTAGATGACCCAAATATTCCAGCTTCCTTTTCTTAATCGTATATAGAATTTCGCATTTCTTGCCCAATCTTTTGAGAACTTTTTTGTTGGTGACCCTGTCAGTCCACGGTATGCGTCACATGTGACGATAACACCACATTTCGAACGACTTGATCTTCTTTAAGTCCAGGCTTCGACTCCATATCCTCCTCCTCCTCAGTCTTAATTCCCAGTAGGGAATGTAGTGGCCACTGCGGCGTCTTGTATTGTTACTTTCCATTTTGCTCGGTTTTCTGCTTCAATCGTGAGTGTATGCATAGGCTTCCCGGTTAGCTTGGTTACTTGGTCTATCCATCTGGTACATGATCGGCCTCTAGATCTTTTTCCTTCCACCTTCCCCTGTATTACTCATTTTTCCATCTTGTCAGGTTCTTTCCTCATGATATGTCCAAAGTATCTTAATATTTCGCTCGATAGACGCCTCTTAATGTTAAGTTCATGGAGTATTGATATATTTGTTCGATGTTCTGTCCATGAAACGTTCAGCATTCTCCGCCAACAGAACATTTCTGTGGCATCGACTTTCTGCCTCTCCTTCTGTCTGAGAGTCCAGGACTCGCTACCGTATGTTAGAATAGGGAAGATCAGACATTGTACCAGTCTGTATTTTATTTTCTTAGACATGTTGTTATCTTTCCGTATTCGTGTTAGTTTTTTCATAGCCACTCTAGTCATTTCGCATCTTTTCCGGATTTCTTTTTCTGTTGAACCGTCGTTTGTTATTAGTGATCCAAGGTTCATGTATTGTTGTACTACCTCATATCTGTTTATGCGTTGTATATCGGGTCTGTTATGCGGTCTATCAATAATCAAAATCTTGGTTTTAGACATGTTTAGTTCAAGACCTAATGTCGCGCTTTCTCTTTCTACACGCTCTATAATATTTTGAATTCCGTCCGCACTACTTGCGAGCAAAGCCGTATCGTCGGCGTATCTTAAGTTGTTAACCTTTTGTCCATTGATTGAGATACTACCTTCAAAGTCAAAGTCTCAGATTAATAGCGAGTAGTTTTATCACAATCGGTAAACGCAAACTAAATCCTAATCTTAAACAAAATTTGGCAATAATAGAGAAGAGCATTTAACTCAACAAAATTTTTAATGTGTGATTACTAGTAGATCCTTGATGATTTGTAAAGCAGCAATATCTTAAATTCCATATTCTATGTTACACCCTGTATATGTCGGGTGCATATGGATTGACATTACATAAGAAAAATGATATTAGGAAATATTCGAAACATGTAAATAGAAATACAGTGTGTTTCTGAAATAAGCGTCACAAATTTAAATGACTAGAACACCTCGAGTAATATTAAACTTCTAATAAATTGTCCGCAAATACAGTGTGTTTAAATATGCACGGCCGATGTATTTATATTCCACCTTCACAAAAAATATAAATAGACAAAATATTAAATTATATCGGAGATAGGAACAAAAAACTGTCTTGGGTGCAGGTTCAGACACCCTGTATCTTTGTTAAGCGGTATTTACACAGATAAGTTTATTGGAACTTACGATGTTCTAGTCGCGTCTAAATTTTTGGCTCTTATTGTAGAAACGCCTTGAAGTGTAAAGTAATCAATGGTGTTATAGAGCAAAATTAGAAATTGTTCCTTTATAATGAAAAGGTTTCATATTCTGTCAATCCATGGGAACCCCCTTTAAATAAATTATAATAAAATAAAATTGAACCGGATGCCTCTGGCAATTCTAAAATTTGACCAATGTACAACACGATAACCATAGAATAAAGTTACAATTAGGATTATATAAGGCCAATTGTAAACTATCTTCTGGTATTAGCGCAATTGTATTTTAGAATTGGCAGAAAATTTAAGATATTATTAGGGGATTTACCCAGTGAACGGTTGGTCTCGCCGCTGCATTGTGTAAGTAGGCTGATTTTGAAGGAGGGAACTAGGAAAAGGAGCGGGTTAAATATGTATTTGTGAGCATCAATTACTAATATTACCCTACAGTGTCTCGTTCAACTTTCTGAAGTGAAGTACGCATCGCCGATCGAGGCCTGTTGTAGAATGCAATATTGAATTTAATTTGTGCAAAAATTAAAAATTCCTAGCAAAGCTTACCTTATAATTTCTATTGATGGAGTGCCATGACCACTACTACAACGTTTTGCAATGTTAGAGTAATAGTTGTGCCCGAATAATTTTACGATGTACTTACCTGTTTTGCTGTCCTTCGTAATGTCTAGCCGTTGATGACATATCGCTAGGAAATTTACAAAAATATTGTGAATTCAGTAAATAATAAAATTTCAGCTGAATAGCTAATAAGTTAGGAAATATTTTCTTTTATAATTCTGACTCAAATTGTAGTTGTAAAGTAAAATTACAATTGAAGCGTTTAAAAAACAAAACAATTCAAAGAAACCGTCTTACCCAGCAGCATTAGGAATTTGTTTTGTAAGATATACATTCTGACCAGTTTGTAATGTACGACCCTGGGGTTGTGAGTACACCGTCTGCATTGTTGTCAAAGAGCTGAAATAACCTTTTCAATGTCATCCAAACGGGGCAAATTTTACCAGTTTACCTGTCATAATACTGATATGGAACAGGAGCTGTGTTTTGTCCTGTTCTAGCATTTGTATGTGATGCTTTTTCAAACTGTGGTTTTACTTGCGGAGGTTGTTCAGTATTTGGTGGCTGTATATACTGCTGATATTGTATGTTTCCTTGAGCAGGTTGTAAGGCTGGCATGCTTTGTAGATGATGATGGTGTAGTTGATGAACTGGCGTTACAGTGGGTGCACTTTGCGGTTGTGCGGTTTGCAAGGGTAGGCTTTGTGGTGATACCAATTCTTGGTGAGCCATAATTTGTTCTGATGGGACCATGTGTTGAGGGACTGCATGATGGTGATGATGAGTATGTGGTGTGTATTGAGGAGATGGAATTTGCTGCGGTAATATTTTTTCTTGAGATGTCATAATTTGTTGTAATTGTTGTGCGCTGGGTGTACCATCACCCTGTTGAGATTGTATCATTTGTTCAGGAAGTTCGTGATGATGATGATATGTTTGTGCCATATGTTGAGGTGAGGCAACGTGCTGTTGTGGTGCCATTTCTGGTGCTGTCATAATCTGTTGTGATGGTACACCTTCTTGCGGCGGTACTATTTGTTGAGGATGTATATAATGATGGTGTGAATGTGTAGTGTGCTGAGGTGATAAAAGTTGTTGTGGTGATGTCATATCTTGAGTTGACGCAATTTGTTGTGCTGGTTGTGATGACGCTGTTTCCCGATAGGCGTGATGAAGATGTGCATGTACGTTTTGCTGTGGTTGTAGTATTTCATGCGGTGGCTTCGATAATTGTGATGGTACATTTTGTTGTTGTACTATTTGTTGTGGGTGTACGTGATGATGCGAATGTACAGTATGTTGTGGTGATATAGTTTCGTATGGAGATACCGCTTGTTGAGATTGCACGTGATGTGTTTGTGCAGTATGCTGAGAGGGAATTTGGTATTGTGGCGTTAACGATTCTGGAGCACTTTGTTGTGATTGTAACATCTGTTGATCATGTGCAACTTGATGTTGGTGTATTCCTATTCCAGTAGTACCTTGCTTTAATGATGGCTGAATAAATTGTTCAGGATGATGGTGTTCAGCTTGCATTTCTTGATACTGTGTTGACACAGTAGGACGAGAAGGTGTATGGTGTGTAAAATATGGTTGGGAAATATGTTGAACCATTTGGTGTGGAGATCTAGGTCTATGCTGCACTGGCATATTTGGTTGAGAAGTCACTTGCCTTTGTGGCTGGCTACGGTCTGCATAGTGGGAATCTTTTAAATCAAGATCTCCTTGGTACTCTTCCTCATCGCCTGCCGGTGATAATCCATAGTTGCGCCGGCTTTTTTTTTTAGACAACTGTTGCTGTTGTGTGGTATCACCCTGTTGCATATTTTGCTGATGCGTGTGTTGTTCATATTGAGCCGTATCTAATTGTTCGTTGTGCATTTTTAACTGCTGATATTCGGAATTCACCTCGTGATTTTGTTTATCTAATTGTTGTGCTTGTGTATTTAATTGTTGATCTTGTACATTTGGATAATGATGTTCAGAAATTGGAAGCTGTAGTGTGTGTGGTTCCTGATGCTGGTGTAAATGTGGCTGTTGAAGCTGAGATGTATGAATTGGCTGATATTGATGTGAATGTGGCTGCTGATGCTGAGATGTATGCAGTTGTTGATGGTGTGGTATATGTGGTTGCTCATGCTTCGGTGTATGTGGTTGCTGATGCTGAGGTGTATGCAGTTGTTGATGGTGTGGCATATGTGGTTGCTCATGCTGAGGTGTATGTGGCTGCTGATGCTGAGGTATATGCGGCTGTTGATGTTGAGGTGTATGTGGCTGCTGATGTTGTTGTAGATGTGGCTGCTGATGTTGTTGTATATGTGGCTGCTGATGCTGCGGTATATGAGGCGGCTGATGCGGTGGTGTTTGCGGCTGCTGATGTTGAGCTATATGTGGCTGCTGATGCTGTGGTATAAGTGGCTGCTGATGCGGTGGTATATGTGGCTGCTGGTGTTGTGGCATGTATGGCTGCTGATGCTGAGGTGTATGTAGCTGTTGTTGCTGAGCTATATGTGGCTGCTGATGTTGAGGTATATGCGGCTGCTGATTCTGAGATGTATGCAGTTGTTGATGTTGTGGTATATGTGGTTGCTGATGCTGATGTGCATGTAGTTGCTGATGCTGAGGTGTATGCGGCCGCTGATGCTGCTGTGGCGTATGTAGTTGCTGATGCTGATGTGCATGTGGCTGCTGATGTTGATATGTGTGTGGCTGCTCATGCTGATTTGGTTCTTGTTGAAGAACACCATGCTGCTGTTGTAGCGTCCCGTTTGAATCTCCATAGCACTGCATATTTTGTTGACCCATATTAGGATTTACTTGCTGTTGCGTTTGTGTTTGATGATAATGTACATTGGGTGCGCTTTGACAAACACCGACGTGGGGTTGGTTGCTAAATACGATCGTGCATACCTGGTTTAGTCTGAAGTTACAAAGCGGGCTAACTATTACCTGTTATATTGTTGCTGCTGCTTCGGCATGGCCGGGGTAGATTGCGTGACAGCTTTTCTGACTTCATTAAGACTAACACTAAATAGAAATACGAATCTCAGGGCACAAAGGATACAAGGAAGTGCTCGTTAATTGGATAAACTTTAAAGTACTCACCCTGTTGGTTCGTTCGACTGAATTGGCGACTGGTTATGTATTATCTAAAACACACGAATTGTAATTTCAGATAGCAGTTTATTTATAGTGGATAACATGATACTTGATAAAAAATTAGATGAAATGAGCAGTTACCTGTCCCATACTGCAAGGTGGCCTAGGTGCCCCATAGCGGCCATATGGTGATGTGAAATTTGGTTGCAATCCATTAGCTGACTGTTTAGTCTTGGTTGGTGAACCACTGCCGCCATTGTTAATCAAAAGTTAATTTTATTATTTAAACATTAGCATGAACGAGTATTATTGTTTTAATTAAATCATATTGAAATTAGAATCATACGTTGTGTTTTCGTTTTAATTATAATAATGTTAAAAAATATGTACTTAGCAGATAGATACCAATAGTAACTGTTATACAGGTTCGATTATACCTTGGCTTTGACTCTGGTCACTAAATTTCATTAACTGTGTAATTGTATGATCAAGAGATCGAGGTATTTACACAACTACAGGTCAATAATCTTTTTTATTATGTTTAGAGCAAAAATTACTTATTTATTACATTCCAATTTTTGTGGGTGGAGTTAATATTTAAGCCAAGTCATAACGGACTGTTTTTTCTTCTGCTTCTGCCTTATTAAACAATATCTAATTTCACAATGAAAATCTCTAGCACAGTAACAAAAACACAAAGTATATTATACCACTCCATTATTTATGGTCATTTCTGCATGACCGAATAAAACATGACTGTTTTGCTTTAAATAAATAATTGTTACGGTTTTATAGATGAGTCAACATTTAATATTATATTGTATGTGTTCATGACCCGAGTAGTTTATTTCTTGTGTTTAATTGTGCTGATTTTAGTTGTAAATGAAAATGTGTTTTAGGTGAGTAAATTGCACTGAATAATAAATGTGTATTTATAATTAATTATGATGATTTAAATCAGTTTAAATTAGCAAATCCTTAACCCTTAAGTGATCTCATGAATTTTATTTCAATTAAGAACGAATGTAAGTGTTAATCAGTTGTATGTTGTTGTCTGTTTTAGCATGAATTAAAGGTGGAACATCATACCTATTACTACCATCTCCGTTTACATTTTGATTTTGCGGTTCGGGAAAAAACCCATCGAAAACTACGTAATTGTTCATCTGTCGCAGGGCATTATTCAGACCATAATGCTTGTCAAGGAAAGATAGCAGCTTTTCACTTGGCCTGTCTACCGCCATTTTTACCGGTTCCACTTTTTCTGTCTGTAATAGAGAAATCAATAAAGGAATTGTACTAAAACCAACTATGAATACACACATTTTTAAGACAGGGATGGAACATAGTTAAAGTTAGCTGTGTTAATAATCAGAGTCCACGAATTTGTTTATAATAAATATGTACAGGGTAAAATGCACATATATTTCAATTGTATGTCAATCACATATGTGAATTTTAAAGGCATATATTTAAGATTTACATAACGCATATTTTTAAAAATTGTGATGAGCTTAATATCATTTCTTTACTTTTTTAGAACTGTCAACATATGCCTTATCGTGTTTTAGATCGAGTACTATACTATTTCAAAGATACAGGGTATTAATGAATTGCAGGGACAAGCTTCTAGGGCTTAAAGTATACACGAAGACAAACATTTTTTGTTAATAAATGTATGGTCAAAAGTGTTTCCTTTCAGAGATAGAGCATTTCAAAGATTTTTTAAGAAGCGCCTAAATGTAGGCAACTCAATTTACTACCTACTATTTGTTTCCATAACGACGGAAAGAGGGCTTTATTTATCCTGTATTAATTTCCGTCGTTATGGAAACAAATAGTAGGTAGTAAATTGAGTTGCCTACATTTAGGCGCTTCTTGAAGAATTTTTGAGAAGCTTTATCCCTGAAAGGAAACACTTTTGAACATACATTTAATAACACATGTACACTTTAAGCCCTAGAAGGTTGTCCCTGCAATACATTAATACCCTGTATGTATATATAAGATTTTTGATTGTTTTAAACTTTGGTTAAATTGCATTCTGAACATTTTTATAGAAACAAATCATTATTTACTGCGAGAAATATTTTTAAGTCCGTTAAACTTTACTAAGTATACATTTTGCTGCCATCTTCTTGCAAAGACTGGAATCAAATAATTTGTGTTTTATGGTGACGTTACTTATCCTTACCCCCTAGCTATTGTGATATTAAAAAGCATATTGTGTATTCATTTTAGTGTAGCTAAATACACTATTTTTTGTTAGCCGCTTTCACGCCATACGACTGGACACTGGCATTGTTATGTGTCACGTGCTTCTCCTCAGCGCCAAGGTATAAACACGGGGAAACTAGAGTTTCGTCGAATCCAAATGACATAAATACTACACTGCTGATATACTATTTATTAGTCAATTAGAAGCTTCAATTTCCTTGTTAACAATTAGTTAAATCCGTTTCTAAATGGTGTGATACAAATAAACAGAGATGCAACACAAATGACTGAGTTTTGTACTTGTGGAAAAATTTGATAATAAATCATTTCATTTGTTTAACCCTACAGTGCAATACACGAAATAATACGATTTTTTCCGAAAAGATTCCTAATATTTTGAAAGAATTAAAACTAATTGTAGGTTATTTTAAGGCATATCTATCGTTATCGTTAACAACCTCTACATCTTACTACTAAGCCACGTGCTTCTCCTCACAGTTAAGGTACAAGCATGGGATAGCGGATATATTACTTATTATATAGGGCGAGTCAGAAGGCGAGGGAAATGTTTTAGGAGACGAATTAGTATAGCACTCCATGTAAAACATGATCACGGGTTCGTTGTACAGCAAAAGTTATGTGAAGATTATTATTAGCAATAGTTTTGAATTTATTGCTAGCATTAGCACTTTGGATGCCGCTGCTCGTATAAGATAACGACACACTGCCCTTAGAAATCCAACATGCAATCTTAGGACACGAGGTGTAATGTCTATTGGCGTTCATGGTTCAAGTTGTGAACATTTGGCGCAAACACGAGGGTCATTCATTATTGTTATTGTACTTCCACAAAATTCAAACTGGTGTACTTCCCTAACTATTGAAGATAATAATCATGTTCATATAAACTGTTTTTACAACGACCCCTACTATAGTCTCCCAAAATACTACCCTCTTCTTCTGACCCACGCTGTATAACGCATGGCCCGTGCTGGTTAATGAATCATTAGGTTACAATTGACGATTCTATCCGCGGGGTGTTTTATATGACGCCTCCTATTCTTTGCGGAAAGGAAAGAAAAACTTCCACAGATAACACATTTCCCTCGTACAGCGAACATGCATTTTCCAGTCGTCTACACTCGATTTGAGTATGGCACTATAAAGAAGAAGCAGAAGAAGTGCTACTTAAATTAAATTAATCTTCTTAGCTCATGAATTGTGGGATTTAATTAATAATTATATATAATATTATTAATACTTTTAATAATCTTGTAGTTGTTTGTTAACTAATTCGACGTGCTAACACAGCGTTCACTTTTTGATAATGATGTGTTAAATAAATATATTAGTAATAATTTTAGCAGACTTTTAATGACTTGATAACTATGCAAACGTGCTAGCATATAACTACCAGAAGTAAATGAGGTGTTGGCACGTTTCTGTACAGTAAAGTAAAAATGCAATTTAAGTTTAACGGAAAATCGGGCTCAGTAATTATATTATTTATGACAAACAGGGATAGCGCGAAATTATAGGTACGTGTACACGAAAGCAGTTTCTAATATGAGTTCTGTGAGCCAAACGAACGAAAGTTTCTTTTCAATTACTGAGTTTAAAAAATGGTTTAGCTTATTTCACAAAGAAAATGTATGTAATTCCAAAACTGCCTTTGTGGAACTTTAGTTTATTCTGGAATCTGGCGTATTTATAAATAGTATTTCAATCAAGACAATTTTGCGTGTATTTTTGTATGTACACTATGTTTTTTAGATAGAAATTGTAAAAACAATAGTTATGGTAGATTCGAAAAAAGTATTGTATTTCTGCAACTTAAGGCATTTTTAATATTTCTTTAAACGAAATAAAAATAATTATTAACTTACTGGTGTTTGGGTGTGACATTTATAAAGCGATTCCACATTAGAAGGTTGTAACTCCTCAACGAACTATTGCCAGACTCATATCTTTACTAATTTTTTCATTTCTGAGATCGTTTGATAAGCACATATATTAGGTAAAGGATAAAACACCTTGTATAATGTTACGCATAAACAAGATGTTCAAAAAAAGGTCGGATACCCACGTATAGTACTCATCCCACAAAACAACAACATAATGTCCGCAAATCAACTGTTTCAGATATAGAGGTATTTTGTGTTTTAACCAATAAATAGATATTATTGTGAATATCGAACTGTAGAGGCATTGATAGGTAAATAAATATAAGATTTGCTCAAATACAAAGGTCTATTGAGTTAAAATCGGGGAGTTTAAGTCTTTTAATTAGACCGCTCGTCCTATTCATTTGTCGTTATAGGGTATAGGAATTATCCGATATTGACTGAAAAATGTGGAGGTGCCCCATCGTGCATATAGCACAGATGGATCCTATACTTCAGGGGCACGTCTTCTAATAATGGGGTTAAAATGTTATGCAAATAGTCAAGATACAATTTACCAGTCAAACGATTTAGTAAAAATATTGCCCTAAAAGGGCGGTCTTCCAAAATACTCAGCCAAGCATCGAAGGAAAATCGATAGTGATGTCTTCATTTGGCAACAGCATGATGATTTTCGTCTGCCCAAACATAATTATTATTAAGATTGGTGATACAGATATTTGTAGAAGTAGAGTAATCAATAAATAAAATATTGACAGTAAAGTTTGGATTTTCTGCAACCTTTGTCAGTATGAATCTACAAAATACCATACTTGAAACATAATGGGAAGCTGTAAAGGCTGTACCCGCTGGATATGGTACTTGATACAATTTTGTATAGAAATCTAATAATAATAACTTAAATTTTGCTTTTCATGGTAAATGTGAAGCCTATTATTGCAGTTTATTGATGAAATTACAAAATCGCATCTATCTTTAAAACAGTTAGGTTGCGGACATACTATGTCGATTCTGAATTTTTATTTAGTTGGATGAGTACTATAAGTTGGTACATTATCCGACAGTTCTTTTAAACACCCCGTATAAGAGGAAAAACAATCTTAGTTGGGTTATTGTGAGACTGAACCGTTTTTGAATAAAATTAAGAACCATAAACTACTGTCATAATAGGCAAATTTACATTTACAGGGTGTTCTGCGGTAGCTTTTATAAAATCCTAAGATGAGAAAAAAACTTTAAATGCTAGTTAATGTGGTTCTTTTAGAAGCTGCACCAAAATTTTCTAGCAATGTTCGAATAAACTGATATACTTTTAGCATAACTGTTAGGAAGCTGTTCAGCATGAGTGCAAATACTGATGTGGGGCGAAATTAGAGTATCAGTTTCAGGTTGTCTACTATTTAGAAGAAAATGATGGGAAGTAATGCGATAGAATCTAGGCATTAGACTCGGAATCGGCTTAGTAAAAGAAAAGATTTTAACTTTAATTAGCAGGTGCAGCCAAGGGAGACGAATATGCAACCAATAGTGTAAGGTTCAATAGATATATGAAATGAGTGTAGCTTGGCCCTAGGCTATGTGCTTCAAACCTGGCGACCTGTCAAAGTGGTCTTCATACCAAAGCGGGGTCGAAACTCATACGCCCAAGCTAAGGCATTTAGACCAATAAGTCTATCATCCTTCATTCTGAAAACGATGGAAAAACTGGTAGAAAGGTACATGAGGGAAGCGGCATTCATAGAGAATCTTCTACATCAAAAGCAACATGCTTACCTACCAGGCAAATAATGTGAAAGCGCTCTCCATACCCTGGTCAATAGGATAGAGCGCTGCCTACAAAACAAGGAAATCGCTTTAGGAGCCTTTCTTGAAATACAGGGGGTCTTTGACAATATCTTCTTTGAATCAATTATTCAAGCGGCTAAGTGACATGGTATTGACGACACCTCATGTAGGTGGATAAGAAACATGCTACAAAGCCGACAAGTACAATCCACATTTTGCGGCGAAGAGATGGAGGTGTCGGTAACAGGGGATGGCCGCAAGGAGATACAGATAATATAATCATTCTTATAGAGGGTGAGCACGGCAATATAATTTCAGAAATAATGCAAACTGTTCTGGAAATCCTCCGAAACTCTTCGGAGAAACTTTGCAAATCACGGGGGAGGTCAAATACTTGGGTGTGGTTCTAGATACCAAGTTGACCTGGAACCAACATTTGCAAAGAACCACTAACAAGGCAAAAACAACCTTGATGATGGCAAGAAGAGCCTTTGGAAATAAATGGGGATTAAAACTAAAAATGGTCCATTGGCTTTACACAACGGTGATAAGACCAACAATAACCAATGGTTCACTAGTATGGTGGCCCAAGGTAAATCAACGACAAACAATAAACCAGCTTCTTAGTGTCCAAAGACTGGCTTGTCTCTGTATAACTGGAGCATTAAGAAGCACTCCGACAGCAGCATTAGAAGCTCTCCTGCAACTTCCTCCTCTAGATATAATAATCAAGGGCGAGGCACGCATGGGAGCGTATCGTCTAAACTGCACGGGTAATTGGAGAAGCACCCAACACACATGGGGGCACTCCAGAATAATAAATGTAGTATCTGGCTCAAAATTAAAAATGGTAACGGAATACATGTTAACAAAATACCCCTTTCACAAACCATAGAAGTATGAAGGATGGGATCAAGGGGAACCACCAGACTTGCATAAAAGCCTAGTATGGTACACAGACAGTTCATGTACGAGCAACGGAACCGGATCTGGTGTATACGACAGCAAACCAAGATATACTACCTCATATCTCTGGGCCAAACTGGCACAATATTCCAAGCTGAAACCTATGCAATTTTAGCAGCAATAGAAGAGAACATAAGAAGGGGCTATACAAACAAAACCATCCTTATTATCTCTGACAGTCAGGCAGCTTTGAAAGCACTGAATTCAAACCAGATGAAGTCAAAACTTGTCTGGAACTGCCTTCGTAGTCTCTTAACACTGGCAAACTCTAACAAGGTAAAACGTGTGTGGGTGCCAGGTCACGTAGGCACAAAAGGAAATGAAAACGCAGATAAAATCGCAAAACTGGGATTTGAAACACCGTTCACAGGGCCTGAACCTGTTGTCGGTCAAACTAAGCGGACCTGAGAGGAGCAGTTAAAGAATGGGTCGTAACCAAATAATTGGAACACTGGAGACTCTCATCTCGACAACGACCAAGCAAAGCTATGAGGGGCAACCACCCCCACAAACTTACCAAAACAGTGCTACAACTCAGCAGGACTCAAATTGGAGTAGTGACAGGACTCCTAACGGGACACTGGCACTTCAGACAACACCTCTACTACATAGGGCCATTTAACGAAGATCCTATATGTAGGCTGTGTGGCGAGGAAGAGGAAACAGCCTCACACATAATATTCCAATGCGAAGCCTTAGCTCGTAGAGGATATCAAATCTTTGACTAATTCCAACGAGATAGAACCACAAGCTAGTCTGATCACAAACTCTTAGACCTGATCAAGGGGACGGATCTACTTGACTGCGACAGAAGGGGCTGCAAAATAGGCCCAAGAGGCTGCAGTGTCAAAGGGCAAAAAACACTCCTCCCCGTGCAATCAATCAAAATCAATGTGATACAATCTAGGCAGTAGAAGTCGGAATCTGTTAAGGAAAATAAAAGATTTTAACTTTAATTAGCAGGTGCAGCCAAGAGAGACGCATATGCAAGGTTCAACAGATACATGAAATGAGTCTAAAGAGGGCACTTGGAATGGAATGACCGTATTTCACGGATGTGAGAAACTAGACAAGTCAGAATAGCAAGAGACAAATCTCCGGGATCTAGAATAGACGTTAAACTACCCGCAAAACGATAGAGACTGTCTATGAAACAAATCTGGAAAGAAGAAGCAAACATCTATAATAAAAGAAGACGAACTTTAATTATCTAGAAGTTCAATGCATTGGTAGTTTAGTTGATAGAGTGGTCGCTCTCTGGGTTAGCAACGAAGTAATAATCTGGTGCTGCAACCCACCACACACAATACCCAATCCGGCTTTGGAAACCAGACGGCTCTATGCCTAAATTTTCTGTCGTAATTCTGCCGTTCGGATTCGGCGTTAGGCTGAGGAGAAGCATGTGACAGAGAAGAGCCTGTACCCGATAGTGCAACATGGAGGCTATTAACAAATACAGTGAGTGATCGTACAAAATAGCGAATTAGACCTAGATTAAGTATAAAAATTTTTGTTTCTTGTTTTGATTTCGGGTTTTCTATTATCAGAAAGAAAGTCAATATGGAATTCATTTTTATACACCCTAATACAACCTAACTTGTCAAAACTACAGACTTCACCAGATACGAGGAAATTATTTGCCGTAATACAAACTTACAAAGAAAATGTAAATAGATCGGGTTTGGCAGTTATTCCTGATGAAGGGATGAAGTTCTAATTCCTAAAATTGGCTGTTATATTGATTGAGCCTTCAATTTGGTAAAGAGCAAACTGGAAAAGCGAATTTCCGTTTCATCAGATTGGCCCGACCTCATCTCAAGCATAATTTCCAATTTGCGTGCATGGGAACTGAATTTCATGGTATGGAAATAGTAAACGAGGGTTATTAATCAAGTATTGATAAAACTAAATTGGGAGAACTAGGTCGGTTATAGTAAGAATGTCATTACGGTTTCTACTACTGTTTTTGTGTGCGAATCACGAAACAATAACAACAAAAAGCTCTTATTCTGAAGGTCGTTATCTTCCGTTAATACAACGAATCGGCCGTAATTTAAGAAAATTTGAGATTAAATTACGAGCCACTTCATCGCACGCTATGCTGTTGAACTGTGAAACCTTGAACATGCAAATACATAAAACAAAGAATCTGAATTTATTATTGTAATGTGCTATGTAGGTTGTTCTCCTGATTTGGATGTTACGGCCCGATGGGCTTTTCACATTTCAATAATTGCACTAAAGAAGTTGTTGACCTGAGCTGATTCTGTTTTGATTATCATCCAATTAATTTTTAATTTTGGTCAGTTCTCAGCAAAATCTTGCTCGGCGTTAGTTTCCATTGATGGAAATTCAATGCAACTCGATCTTGTTGATTCAAAAACGGCAATTTAATTAACAATTCGAAGCGTCTCACCCGGAGCATGTGCTCGAAAAGCTGTTTGCCTAGACCTGTTCTCTGTCGGGACTCGTGGACGTAGAAGTCGAGGACACAAGGGGGTGCCACTTGGTAATGATGACCATCACGATCGAACACATACAAGCTCTTCTTGCCCGTTTTCAGCATTCCTGTCACTACTCCTTTACCACTGAAAAGAAATTAGTTTCAGATAACATGTTACAAAATAAGTTAGAATGACGCAAATGAACTAATCATAACACCGGTGACGCTGCAAGGACAATTATTTTAAAGTTTTCTTTCTAGTGGATAATCATAAAATTAATTTTTAAATGAAGCTCACAAGGACAAATAAATTAAAATTTGTCAATATAAAATTAAATTTTAAAGTAAGTCAGTGAGAATAGTTAAAATGTATTCAAAGGCCCTTGAAATAATTATCAAGACCGAAATTGTTGCCTGCTTCTAACTAAATTATTAAATAATTATCAAAATCTGGAAATATTTATAGCTGTAATAGAAAATAGGTTACAAGATAAGTTTAATATACTAGTAAACATCTTTCAGTGTAATTATACAGAGTGAGTCTCCTAACACAAAGCTGCTTGATATCAAAGATATTTGAACTATTAAAAAATATATACATAGACAGATTATAACAGGCGGCAACTACTTATGTATAGGTGCAATCAAAAATATTGTTTGGCTTTTTCAAAGAGATTAAACACTTTTTAGAAATTGTGTTATTAGAAATACTATCTTCCCAGATACTAATAAACATGTTTCAATGCAATTATACAGGGCGAGTCACCTGTGATAAATCAGCTGTATAGCTCAGAGAATAGAACTATTAAAAAAATTATACAGACAAAATTGTAATAGGCAGTTGTACCTATGTATAGGCGCAATCAAAAATATTGTTTAGCTCTTCTAAGGAGATTAAACAATTTTTAGAAAATAGTCATTGCACAAGCTAGCTTAGCCTTGCCTCACACCAAAGTGATGGGCCTACAAGGCCTGAGAAAGCTGCATAATAATATTATTAGAAATACTAACTTCCCAGATACTTTTCAAAAATAAAAATATACTAGTAAACATTTTTTAATGCAATTATACAGCGCGAGTCACCTAAGATAAACAAACCAGCTGTGCAGCTCTTATAATAGTACTATTAAAAAAAGTATACACAGATAGATTGTAACAGGCAATAGTATCTATGTATAGGCACAATCAAAAATATTGTGTAGCTTTTTTAAGGAAATTAAACAATTGTTAGAAATTGTTGTATTAGAAATACTAGCTTCCTAGATACTAAAGATATTTAGTATTTAAAAAATAGTTTGTACCTAGTTTTATCGATTACAGTCCTTAGGGCGTTAATGTGCTAGTTTAAATCAATTTTTGAAATAATTAAAGAACCGCATTCGCAAACTAGCACTAAGCATTATTAAACGTAACAATGAGATAACGTAATAAGAACCTCAATAGATTAATGATTATGATAACAGCCTATTTCCAGCCTACGTTATATTTATTACCATTAAGTAAATGTCGGTTCACTACATAAAAAATTGTCTTATGCATTTATATATTACACTCGAACAGTATTAACTGCGACGATTTGTTTAATTATGACTGCTGGTGTTGTCCTTAAATCCGGGCCCATAAAAATACTAGATAATAACAACTATAGTTTCCTTCAACTTATATCCTTATTGCCTCATCAAAGGATGCCTGGTAATCCCTGGTTAGCATTTAACGAAGTTGTAAACGCGGGTAAAATAACAAAATAATAGACCCGGCTTTAGGAAATTCATTTGAAAGTTCAACATTTCCAAATATCCTTTTTATTTAGGTATAAATATTTATTTACATTTTTTAATAATAATAAAATTACAACATAGAATTATAATTACATAAAACATAAAATATACTATTTTTCTGGCGTATCTATTTTACACTAACTGGAATTGTCTGTCCAACTTGATCGTGGGAGTCGTAGCAAGTTTCTCCTAAGTAACATATATTTCTATTTTCTTGGCGATATGTTTTGATGTTTTGGAGATACTTGCAGCGCCATGCTTGTAATCTATTTGGTTCTATAATAACTTGACTCTTGTTTATGGTTTGATGTTTAAATCCCATACGTTTTACAATTCCTAGCAATGTATTTTCGGAAAACTATATTGTAGTACATATAATCTTCATTCAGTCTTTGATTGAAGAATTATATCGTAAGCAAGCAGTTTTCCTGGTACGTTTTATATATTTTTCGCAGAATTAAATGTTCGCTGTCAGTCCTCAGTGTTCATATTTAAAAATAAAGTATAAATAAATATCTACTTCGCACAGAGTTCATCAACAACTGCTTTCCGCTGTTTACTTCTTAGGTTAAAAACTATGTCAGTAAGACAGACAATAAGGCAACGATCTAATCTAATCTCTGAAAAGTAACTTATTACTCCTGGAAGCTTATTAAGGAAGATAATTTTGATACATAGTTTACTAGGTTTAACATAAATAAGAATAGTTCTACTAAACAAAGTAATTTTAAACAATGAATTAAAAACAGAGATTTAAGCTTCTTGCTTGAGTCATAACCCCTAGGTAATCTCAGCTTCTTCGTAATATGTAAATTTAGCTGAATACGGCCGGTGATTTAAACCGACTTACAAGTAGCTTCTAAATCCTTGTTCTACAAGTACTTTTTTAAAGGGGATAATAGTATAATTAATAATAATAAAAGTAGACTATACCACCAAAAATTGGCGGGCGCTAGAATTACACTTGTGATTCTTGTAAAATTACACATTGTAACACTCCAAAGCTACTGTAACTGTAATTTTTCAGACCAATTCGTGCAAATTATGCTAAAATCATCCCCAGAAGCATTTGCCCACACTCTAGAAAGTAATTTTTCTACAAAAGTTATTTTATTATTGGTATTATTTTATTTTTTAAATTGCACTTTCCATTATTCAATAAGGTAAAAAATATATAAACGGTATTTTTCGCACCTTAACTAGACAAATTGTCTCAAATCACTGTCATGGACAGTTCATCCCTTACAATGGCCTTTGCACCATCTAAAACGTGATCATTTGCATAAATATTATTTCTGGACACGTATTTACATATCAATTTGACTATCAGTATCGTGGGCATCTTGTTGCTTCTACCAGCTAAAAAAAGTAAGTTTGTGTGTTCATAAATATAAAAAAATATAATGCGTTCAGTACAAAAAGAAAAAGAAAATTAAAGTTATAAGCAGCTTGCAATATTTGAGTATATTCAACATTATAAAAATCAGTAGTAGAAATTCGAGGAATGGAAAAATATAAAAATATAAAGCGTATCTCTTAACCATTTATTTTTACAGCAAAAGAATATTTTATTTAGTACATATTTTACAATGCCACACAGCTTATTTATTATAAAATAAACTAGCAAACACAACAAGCCCACATTAATACATTTTTTTATATTTAATAAAAAAATTCATAAAACACTAACATTTCGCCAAACTAATGGATATGTCTTACATACTATTTTGTTAATGGCGTTTTGCCCGAATTTTCGTTTGGTCGCTTCCATAGTGGCCAACATTTCTTTCTCTGAATAATTTAGTAAAATAGCTAATAATATAGGTAAGTAATAACAAACACAAAGTAACGGTAATTGATTGTATTTCTACTAGCGAAGTTATGGTAGCTTTGTCGCTAGCACATGAATTGATAAAAATCCTAATATTGACAAAAAACTGTATTTTAAACCGAAGCTCTCTGCGTGATAGGCCAGCATCCCAACCATTACTTTATTGAGGTTTTAGTTACGTATCCCGTATATCCAATATATAACAATTAACATGTACTACTTTTTTCCATCCATAAGATGGTGCCTGCAGAATTGTTTTCCCAGTATGTGATTTCAACTAGATTTACTTTTGTTTCATTTTTGGTTGTACGGTAATACCGCTCATATTGGTCAATTAAAATCACAACATTTTTTGGATACTTGTTAAACTCATATATTTTTTAAAATTAGTTCTTAGAGAAAATAATATACCAAGTAAAGTACAATACGAACAGTGCTAATTTGAAAAAAATAATTATTTGTAACTCCTAAAAATTGTATAATTTCCTTGGAAAAGCTATTAAATATTTTTATTCATCTCGGGGAATTCACCCTGTATATTTTTTTAATCAACAGATTTATGTTGAAGGTCATCTAAGATACCCATCATAGGAATATTTTTCATATTACATTTTTGGCATTTTAAGCTTTTTCCCGATAACATCATACAACAGGGGAGGCTCGTGTACATTAATTATGCAAACATTTACTAACATTCAGATTAAAACTTAAATTGACCTAAAAAATCTAATTGTAGATTGAACAAGTTCTAGGTCTTATTATTTAGTAAAATAATGAAATGAACTGCGAAACTTTAATATTTGAGAGTTTTTGTCATTGAACAGCTATTGTTGCTCTGTTCGTTTTATTAATAATAAACGAAAATGTGCGGCAAAGCCTATAATTATGTCTAAAGAAGGTCAAGTTCGTATCGATAGACTATATAGAACACAACAAATCGGTTTTACAGCAGCTTGTACCTGAGGTGGCGTATTATCAAGAAGTCCTATTATTCAAGTTTAATAAAAGCACCCCATTCATTTTGTGGCATTCGTTTTCAAGGAGAGAAAATTCGGTAAAAGTATTTTTCATTCCGTAAATAATTAAACGTTTAGACAAAATTAGTTTCCCACGCTTTATGCATGGATGAAGGTGCTTTGTGTTAAAAAATTACGGTTCTGCTCTGCCCATTACAGTGAATGTTTCTCCAAGCAGCATAGCGTAACCGAGGCGTTACAATCCGTAAAGTTTTGCAATAGTCATCAGGTATAAACTACTTTAGCAGCATACTGTTACTCTTGGTAATTAACTTTTAAAATCTCTGAATAACTTTTTCAAACGAGTTTAATAGAAATCCTTTTCTAAGATTCTACGTTCTAACTTACATCGAACACGAGGAAACAGTAAAATGAGTCAGTTGTTGCTTTTTTACAATAGGAAAATTTAATAGGATAGCCTGTTCGCACTTATTTTGGTACATTTTTGGGTGTAAATACAGCTTTATATTATTTTGGCACATGTGTGCGGCGTATAAATATTGCTTTATTATTTTAGCACATTCTTGCGTGTAATTCGTGTAAATATAGCTTATATTATTTTATTACATTCGTGCATGTGAATACAGCTTTACATTATTTTGGAACATTCCTGCGTGTAAATATAGCTTTATATTATTTTGGTATATGTGTGCGTGTGAATACAGCTTTATATTATTTTGGCACATGTGTGCCTATAAAAATTGCTTTATATTAACTTGGTACATTCCTGCGTGCAAATATAATTTAACGTTATTTTCTAACATTCGTGCATGTGAATATAGATTTATATTATTTTGGCATATTTGTGCGTATAAAAATACAGTTGTTTTCATACACTGAGAATTTCTGACAATTAAATAGGGGCATATTGTGCTTGTAAATATAGTTTTATATTATTTTGGTACATTCCTGCGTGTAAATATAGCCTTATATTATTTTGGCACATTCCTGCTTGTAAATATAGCTTTATACTATTTTAGAATTTTTTGCTTGTAAATATAGCTTTATATTATTTTGGTACATTCTTGCGTGTAAATATAACTTTATATTATTTTGGTACATTCCAGCGTGTAAATATAGCTTTATACTATTTTGGGATTTTTGCTTGTAAATATAGCTTTATATTATTTATTTTGGCACATTCCTGCGTGTAAATATAGCTTTATACTATTTTGGCACATTTCTGCGTGTAAATATAGCATTATATTCTTTTGGTACATTCCTCCGTGTAAATATAGCTATATACTATTTTGGAATTTTTGCTTGTAAATATAGCTTTATATTATTTTGGTACATTCATGCGTGTAAATATAACTTTATACTATTTTGGCATTTTTTTTGCTTAAATATAGCTTTATATTATTTTGGTACATTCCTGCGTGTGAATATACCTTATATATTTGGAAGCATTTGCGTGTAAATATTGCTTTATTTATTTTTACATTTGTACTTGAAAATATAGCTTGATTGCTAAATATAGCTTTACATTATTTTGGTACATTCCTGCGTGTGAATATAGCCTTATATTATTTTGGAACATTTGTGCGTGTAAATATTGCTTTATATTATTTTTACAGTTGTACTTGAAAATATAGCTTGATATTATTTTGGCAAATTTGAGCGTGTAAAAACAGCTTTATAAAATGTTATTTATACTTGTAAATTGATATTATAATTCTTCACAGCACGCACTGTTGCCACGTCAGGGTTGACATCAACAAAAAATCTTGAAAATTAATACATTTGGCTACACGACTTTGTGTTAGTTTGATTTAAAAAAAATATTAGCAATATCATGTCCGTCCGGAAAGCAAATCATTGTGACCATATTGTATCAATTTTTATGATACAAGAATTTACTTTTATTATCATAATTCAAAACAATGGTTACTTGTATATTTGATGGACATTTAAGAAAGCGCAATGAGGCCATAATCGGCGGAGAGGACGTACCTCAGCAATGTAATTTTTGAAATAGATAACGAAAGCGATTTACTGGTTAGATAAACATATGTCAACATTGTTTTCATATTAATTTTTAATGGTGATCCATAAATACAATAGCGATTATCAATCTTGCATTTACAATAAGTCTAACATACAATCAAATTTTTTTACACCGCAGTTAAAAAAAATCAGGCTGTGGATTGTGGAAATAATGCCGTTTTATTATGTCTCATTGGTTCATTAATGGGTTACTACCACTTGGTAAATTGTCGTTTATATTAAGGTTATGAGTGTAATAGCAGCCAATTTTAATTTTAAAAAAATATTGCTTATAGTTCAAAATGTATAAAGTAATAAAACAAATCAAGAGTACTCAAGATGCAGGAGATTGAATAAATTTTGTTGACATAAAATATCGTACAGTAATGGTCTGTTATGGTGAACCACTGCTGCCTAGCAAGAATGGTTCATTACAGCCGAAATTCATTATACGCAACATAATAAATAAAAAAATACATACAAACTAAAGATCTACAACAGTTCATAATGCACGAGAGTTCAATATAACCAGGATCATTACAGTCGGTAACTACTGTATTTACAATATCACTTTAAAAAAATATGGCTAGTTGATTTATATACAGATAAAGGTAATAACGCCATCAAGGAAGTACGTCAGCAATATTAGTATAAATCATATAAAATAAATTGCTCGTTACATAATAATACTCCACCTCAGTTTTACATTCATTTTTGTTCCATACATTAAACAAAGATTGTCAAGAGATTATTTTAGAAGGGAAAGATATGTTTTGCATTAATATTTTATAAGATATGGGCAAAAAAGTGACCATAGCTGGACGTGATCTGAATATTATTTGATATACAACCCATTTACGATTACATACAGCTTCATACAACAACAGTATACAAATTTTGTAAATTGAAGTTATAATTTATCACAAAAATGACATCTACCAAAAACTTGAAAAAAATCCATCTGATAACAATGCATTCATCTAGGTTGATTATTAAACAAGATTAGCAACAATTGGGAATGCACTAAAAAAATATGCTTGGAGGCAAAAAAGTGTTATTGTTATTTTTTTCCAGGAATTAACTTTCTAATAGATATTCTCAATTGGATTGAAATACGCCACAAAGGAAGTACATCAGCAATAACGTAAACCATGAAATAGATAATGAAAGTCAATCACTGGTTAGATAACCCTATTGAAATAGCGTTTTTATATGGATTTGTAGTGGAGATTAATAACAAAATGGCGTTTATCAACTTTGCGTTTGCAATAAGTCTAATATGTAACTATATTTCGGTATGCGAAGTAAAAAATAATGTCCTTTATATATCATATACAGGGTCTTTCACAACTAATATAAAACTTTGGCTGGGGAGGTTACTGTGAGCAAAACATGTTTAACAATAATAAGTAACCTTTAAGAAAATACTTTCAGCAATTAGTTGCTTAAAATCGAACTTTTAAACAATCGTTTAAACGCCGACCAATACCCAGGTTTTCTCTAAAGAATAGGCTGCATGGAATATTAAAAGATACTCCACAAGGCATGTGGTACTAGCGCGATGGTGCTCTGCTCCATCATGGAAGACCAGTGCATGGTTTAATTTTCCTGATAGATGGATTGCATGTGCATGGCACATTATATGGCCTTCAAGGTCTCCAGATTTAAATCCTATTGATTTTTATCTATGTGAGCACTTAAAGCAGCACATACAGGGAATTTTTCTTTTTAGTATACGTAGCCTATGTATACTTTTAAAAGAAACGCGTCAATTTCGCCTATTGTGTAGGCAACCAACTATATAGACAACTCAAGCATGCTGTGACCACAGCAATCAAATTAATTCAACGCTAAAAAATAAAATTAATCTTTATTTAGTGTCAAACAATTGTTAGAAAATTTAAATCAGAGAGATGCGTAATAAATTCCCATAAAATAAAATCTGACAGTAATCACGTTTTAACCGAAGAAATGAAATGAAATATTTTATGCTACGTTGTATAATAATAATTAAAAAAAGTTTGCGATCACCGGGAATTAAACTCGGATCAACTGCTTGGAAGGCAGCTATGCTGACCATTACACCACTTTGCCCTGATAAGTATATGTGTTTTGTACAAAAGAAATATAATGTGCACGGACCTTACGGAAACATCACCCTGTCAATTTTTGCATTTAACAAAAAAGGTATCATCTGTGTCCTATATACACGATGAAATACCTTTTTAATATAAACACTGCATCAACATAACCTTCATACTCAAATAATTCACAACTATAGTGACGTTTGTTTCTGATTTTTAGTTGTCTGTATAGTTGGTTGCATACACAATAGGCGAAATTGACGTGTTTCTTTTAAAAGTATACATAGGCAATGTATACTAAAAAGAAAAATTCCTTGTATATAGTGTTGAAATACGAGTACATACTTATGTTATGGACAATTACAGAATTAATCAATACGTCAGGCCTGTATTCCACTCCAAGGAGCAAATTTTGAGTATTTAATATTATAAAAAATAAATGTTTTTATTTTGTTTTTTAAGTGTTGTGTTTTGTTTTGTTAAGGGCCACTTGGTGATACGTTTTTGAATTCATCAAGGAATTAAAATTATCTCATGCAGTTTCGTAATTACTTAGAATAGGACCTGTTCATTAGACATTTTTTAGTTAAAATTACCCTTTTACACACGTTATGAAACACCCTGTATATCCCATTCGCTATAACTGTCACTCATAAGCAACTATGGAATTTTGCTAGATTTGTGCACGTAAATATAGATTTAAAGTGTTGTTTACACTTTGTAAATTGAGGTTATGGTGAGCCAACAAATTCGAAAACTAGTAAATCTGACAATATCTTCAGCTAATTTCAACGTTTAAAAATATTAGAAAGTATGACTTCCTAAAAATTAACTATGGTTTGCTGGTAAGGATATCTAATCTAATTTTACACAATGTTACTCTACCAATATCAGCACATAAAGTCATAGTAAACAACCTCTTTTATATATATCTTGAATGTGTATAATCGGTAACAAAATAATCTTATATGTAAATGTTTTTGACGCAACAATAGCTTGATGAAGTTATGTCTTTGGGGGTAAGACAGGTCGAATTCTAAGAGTTTTTAAAGACAGTAGAGGTATTGGATACTGGAAACATAGTAGGAAAAAATGTCGAAGACGTTAAAAACAGAATAGAATTTCCAACGTTGGTCAGAAAATCAACCCTTTTATAAGGCATAATATCGTTAAAAGCAATTTAAATCATCTTATTATAAATAATACAAGTAATTTTATAAACCAAATGATCTGAGAATATTATTGCAGCAGGCTAGTAAAAACTTAGGTTGAGAATTTACGGCTCTATCCCTGCTTAGATGCTAACATTGGATGAAGTTTAAATGTGAACATTATATAAAGTAATTTACAGTTTGTTTTTTCGAATTATTTATAGACAATAAAAAAGAAGGTCAGAACTCCTGTAGCTTTGCCTACACACCAGGCTGTCGCGTGACAAGTACATGACACGAGTGATTTGGTGGGCATCACGCCTTAACAACCGCATTATTATCCCTTGTTCGTTCGAACGCAACTAACCGCGCTGGCGCTTCAGACTCAAATATCAATGATTTAATTGGCTATGGAATCAACCGTAATAGTAAATCCTCTGTCGCTACCATACAACAGTGCACGAACTGCCATAGTGTTGTAGAATTTCATTTTTGGGGTTTTCTGGCTTAATTGTGGAGGGTTAAGGAAAAATAGGAAAAATTATATGATGTTCCTTCTTTTTAGTTACTACTATTTCGAATGAATAACACACTGCAAACCGTTTTCAACAAAAATCCTATTTTTTCCATTTTAAAATAAACATATCACTTTATACTAAAACTGTGGACGAACAACTACTTGACAGAATGATTAGATATTTTAAAGTTGTTAATTTGCCCGAGCCCTTGCATTAATAATTTATTAATTTTATAACTATTAACTACATCTACAGGGTGTCCCATGACGTGAGGTCACTACTTCACTTACATGTAGGAGAGGTGAAAAGAAGTCGACACTAAAGAGTGGTCATTTTCTCTTAATCGACTATTAAAGAAGTTTATTTATGGCCTGTTTTAGTTAAATACTGAAACAGCCGAAACAATAAATGATATTCCGTGGTATTTGATGTAAACTGTCTACGTTACTATGGAAATGCTATTATTTACTTGTATGTAAAAAAGTAAAGCACCTTAAAGTTGATTTCTCTGCTTGCGCTTCTTAACAATGTTTATAAAGTTTACTTTTACAACGCGAGAGTATGCCGATATCCATTACATGAACGGTTTTTGTGATGGAAACTCAGTAGCAGCTGCTCGAGAATATGGGTTGAGATTTCCAAATCGGCGACTACCAGACCGACGAGTTTTCCAACGAGTCCACAACCACACAACCAACTTTCCCGAAACCGTCGACTGAGTGTCCAATACAACAAGTACTAGACTGTGAGGACAACATACTGCGAGAAATTGATAATAATCCCAGCACCTCTGTTTGTCGTCTATATGCACAAGTTAATGTACCACGAATGCGGGTTTGGAGAATATTAGAACGTCATGGTTTATAATCATTTCATATCCAGCCTGTCAAGCCCTCTTACCTACAGATTTCGCTAGTCAGATGGAATTTTGCTGCAGGATCATTCAAAATCGAAACCTACGCAATAGAACTTTATTCACGGACGAGGCAACATTAACAAGGAATGGATTAATGAACAGAAAGAACAGCCACGCTTGGAATTTGGAAAATCCACACGAAATCACAGTCTAAAATTATCAATATAGGTTTCCGGTGAATATCTCGTGTGGAATTATTGATAACATGCTCATTGGTCCATTCGTTTTTGAGAACCGTTTAACCGTCGACGGATATTTAAATGTTCTAGCGGATCATTTGGGAGGATTGTCAGATGACGTCCCTCTGGCGACCAGACATGGTATGTGGTAGAAGCACGATGGTGCCCCTGCGCACTGTGCGATACGTTAAGATAATTTTTGAATCAACGGTTTGAAGGACGTGTCATTGGTAGAGGAGAATAGCACTCCTGACTTCCAAGGTCTCCGGACTTAACTTGTTTAGATTATTAATGGTAGAGCCATATGAAAGATATGGTATATCAATCACCATCAGAAACTGTTGAAGATCTTAGGAGACGCATTTTTGAGCCAGCAGGACTAATTCGGAATAACAATGATAATATATTACGTAGGGCAACCAGATCTCTCTTGAGAAGAGCCTGAATGTGTCTCGAGAGCAACGGTGGCCATTTAGGGCATCACTTTAATTTGGTCTAAAGATTATGCACACGAAGCAGTGACCTCACGTCGTGGGACACCCTGTATGCACCATTCCGACTACTTTTCAAATGATTGTCGCTTGTGAAAAGGGCAATTCAGATTTATGAAAGCACATCCAACATTAATCTACGATCAGCTGAAAATAAGGAGTAATAAAGAACTTCCTCAAGGAGAACAATTTTTACTTGAATTATACAGAGGGTATTGTTTACTTTAACCCAAATCACGTCAATTTTTGCATAGAAAAATGGTCATTACCCTATACATAATTACCAGACCTCTGTAATAAAATTGTGCTGATGAAAATGCAAGATGATCATTAAGAAAAATCTGAATGCAAAGTGCACGGGATGTAACGACACACAACGTGCTTAATAATTATACATAACGGACCAAAGTAGGATGTAACACGCGATTCGTGCGTGTTTTAATTCATAACCACCTGGTAAAAGAAAGATAGATCTAGTAAAACAATTTTGTAATCGGCTCGCAACTTCTACATTGAATATGAAGACAGTGAAGGTACATTCCCAAAGAGAATAATTTGGACACCAAAATAACTAACTTTGGCGTTCATAATAACAAAAAATTTAGTTTTATGTTTTTTAATAAATGCAATCAAGGCGTTGTTTCACACGCAAAAGCAATTTAACAGACTAATATTTCATTCACGCACCATCCCCTTGAAAGGAAAATTCCTGTATTTATAATAAGTCCTGAAACTTCTGTAATGTTTCCAAACAATGTAGTTTCCGGGTCAAAATTCTCTCCTTCCGGGGAAAAACAGCTAATCCCACAAATAATTGCAATTAAAAGCTTTCACTTCAAATTGCGTAGTCTTCCTAAAGGCTACACACGTTTCACTTTAGATCATTAATTCTGAACATACGGAAGAACAGACATATCTACCGTTTTCTTGTTCTTTTTATTACAATAAACGTATTTAATGGATAACCTGGATTTATGTGTAATTTCCAAGCTGTCGTGTAATTTAAGTTTTTAGCTATAATTTTTTTTTTCAAGTTCTATGGTTGATTTAATTGGTAATTAATATATCTACTGCATGTTATAGTGACCCACTAATATTTAATTGCCACCAACATCTAAATCTGCTAAATTAACAAACCGCTTATATTGTGTACCGTTTTTACCAAAATCAATTATCGAATGCAGCACGAGTTCGTTTATTTAAAAGTGTATCATATCAAAGTCATGTGACTCAGGTGGTAATATTTTGGAATTCAAGCCGCAATTTTACCTTGTGGTTGTGGGTAGCAGGGTTTGGTATGACTTCTCTATCAAGCAATTTAAAAACGCAGAAACAGTAGGAATCAAATATGGTTAGAAATTAAAAAGTGATACTCATAATTTCAATTAAAAGCTATCGTATAGGAATAACTCTCTCTCTGCATATTTGTATGTATCTATATACAGGGTGATTCATTAGCCTCTTTAGAAACTTTGGCAGTGAAAACTAGATGTAATTTCATGAAGAAATGTTCTTATGAATGTAGGTTCACTGGATTTTGCAACAACACAACTTTATTTCAAAAATTCTATGGTCAGATGAATCCATTTCTCTACAGACGATATTAATAATTTCCACAATGACCATATTTGCTCTCTGGATAATCCACATGCGACCAGAACGCGTAATTACCAGCAGAGATTTAGTGTAAATGTTTGGTGTGGTTTACTTAACAGAACGCTATTTGTAAATGTATTTGATGAAACTTTAAATGCAGGGAGGTACCCTAAGTTTTTGCGCACCGCATTTTTTGATCTTCTGGAAGACGTTCCACTCCATCTGATGCAAGATATGTGGTATCAGCATGACGGGGCTTCACCTCACCGAGGAAGACAAGTGACCGGATCGTTGCATTTTCCAAATAAATGAATTGGTAACGGAGGTCCTATACCATGGCCACCTAGATCACCCGACTTAAATTCTTGCGATTTTATTTATGGGGTCACTTCAAGCAACTCGTTTATGCCGTGGAAATAAATGGTCGTCATCAATTATTGCAGAGGATTCGAGATGGTGAAACTCATATTAGAAATAATATGAATTTATTACGCGTGCAAGAGAGTTTAGTTCCTCGTTGCCAGTTGTGTATTCAGGAGAATGGACTAATTTTTGAACATTACTGTAGTCTCACTATTGTTTGTTAAAATATGGTTACTCATTAGTGTTCAAAGAGATAATTATTTTATAAACCTTAAAACTTCTTAACAAAGAAAGACAGCACATACATTCGTAAGAACATTTCTTCATGAAATTATATCTAATTTTTATTGCCAAAGTTTGTAAACAGGCTAATGAATCACCCTGTATATATATACCGGGTGTTTTTCAAATATGGGGCTAAATAGCTACAGCGTGATGGGAAGTAAGCGAAAGAAGCTCTCATGAACAATGTTCGAAAATGCTTTGTTAAAACGCTATAAGGGAAACACTACAAAGCACAAGTTACAATAAACGTTCGAAATTACTTTCCCCTGCGAGAACCCAGAACTCTGTCCGTCAGATTAATGATTGTCGTACTCTTTCAAATACAGATGCATTTCGGGTGCGTGTAATACATTTTGAATGCGATGCTCGAGCTCAATGTCAGTTTCAGCCACAATATACTTCATGTGGTTGGTTCCATTTATAAAAGGGGGGTTAAATGAGGAGACCTGGGAGGCCATGCAACTAGTCCGCGTCCGATCCAACGCCGAAGAAAACAGTCGTTTTAAACATTAAATAAAGACTTTTGAGTTCCGACGGTGTCCACTCAACACACTGTATAAATTGGGCTGCATGTTTTCGGAACATTTAGTATATATATACAGGGTGTCCTTATATATATATATATATACATACTTATTATTTAGGTTTAAAGTTTTTCATAGTAATTATTTATTTAGGTCTCTAATACGCCTCTAAACAAAACATTTTACTTTCACAATGCAATCCTATTAGTATCAGTAAAAACAACTAGGTACCAGACTTTGTATGTTTGTAAATTGTATGTATTTTTCGCAACAAAAATATTACCATTCAGTAATTTAAAAGGTGATGGATTTTTTGCCTATTTAGTATTGGTTAACTTCGACAATCTCGATTCTACGTAGTAAATCTTTCATTCATTTATACTACCGTTCCCCCCATGGAACCGCTTTCGCATTACTTCAGGGGGTGCGGGCGTTCCTAACACAATAAACATTCATGCAACATGCAGCCTAAACTTAACTAAGCGAAATGCGGTCGCCCCAGCTGGGATTCGAACACCCCAGCCCAGTAGACCTAGAACGCCACAACATTCACAATAAACGTTTCAGTTTTTATTAGAATACATTGGGGGTTCAGTGAAATTTTCCGTGTTGTTTTCAAAATAGCCAATTTTGCCATTGGTAGCCCTTTCAAAGCTGGAAAACTAAAGATATTCACCTAAGTTTTCATCAGACTGAACGAGAACCTACGCGCTGTAATTTCTGAATTTCCCGCTATCAATCATACCATATGTACAAATAAATTTTAGATAAAGGGTGGCTTTGTACTTCAATACGTCGGTCTTTGATGATTTTATGACAATTAAATGTCAGTTTTAATCAGATTTAATTTAATAATGGTGTTTACAGAAATACATAAGCGATTCATCGTTGAATCTTATTTTCGCAATGGAAATCTTGAAAATGGGGAATGGATTTACAGTACCCGCCCTTGTATGGTTGAATTTCGATAACAGTTTCCTGATTTTGTGTTTCTGGAGGCCGACTTTTTTTATGTGGTACGAAATTGTGTGCGGTTATTTAGAGAAACAGGAAGCGTAACACGGAAGAGCGGAAGTGGAAGGCCAACAGTCCGTACAGAGGAGACCATTCAAAATGTTCAAGAGATTATGAATGAA
>JABXWE010102955.1:0-17105 GCA_014611495.1 Limonius californicus | reverse complement strand
TACCATATGTACAAAACAATTTTAGATAAAGGGTGGCTTTGTACTTCAATACGTCGGTCTTTGATGATTTTATGACAATAATGTCAGTTTTAATCAGATTTAATTTAATAATGGTGTTTACAGAAATACATAAGCGATTCATCGTTGAATCTTATTTTCGCAATGGAAATCTTGAAAATGGGGAATGGATTTACAGTACCCGCCCTTGTATGGTTGAATTTCGACAACAGTTTCCTGATTTTGTGTTTCTGGAGGCCGACTTTTTTTAATGTGGTACGAAATTGTGTGCGGTTATTTAGAGAAACAGGAAGCGTAACACGGAAGAGCGGAAGTGGAAGGCCAACAGTCCGTACAGAGGAGACCATTCAAAATGTTCAAGAGATTATGAATGAAGCACCTACAACATCATTGCGCCGACTCGTACAACAAGTTCCTGTATCTGTAGGTACCTGTAGAACAATTTTGAGAAGAGACATTGGTCTATTTCCTTACAAGATGCAGACAACTCATGAATTGTTACCGGGTGATAATAACAGGCGCGTGTTGTATGAATGTGCCAATATCACACCCGTTATGCTCCAAAACGCATTTGATAACATGAAAAGGCGTGTAAATTTATGCTTGAATGAAAACGGTGGACATTTTGAACATTTATTGTAATATGTACTTGAAAATAAACCCTCGATCCCCTCAATTTAAAAGCAGTTTCAAAGTGCGACATACGTTCTGACATACAAAGCCACCCTTTATCTAAATTTTTTTGTACATATGGTATATTGTACACACGTATTATACATACATATTTAATAAAGTGTTCTTCACTGTTTTACACATGTTAAGTACAGCAATCGATTTGTACAATATAAAAGTGTAGATTTAATAAACATTTTACCAACTAGATTATGTTATACATATACAACAACAGAAACACGTTTTTTTTTCCATCGGCTTTTTTTTCCAGGCTTTTTTTTTCCATCGGTTTTTTTCCACGGCTTTTTTTTCCAGGCTTTTTTTTCCTCGGCTTTTTTTTCCACGGCTTTTTTTCCGCCTTCCATCTACGAATTGCTATTTCTTTTTATGATAGATATATTCCGATTCTTTGGTTTGAGACTCTTGATGCTGCCATAATATTTTTAGGTCCTAAAATACTGCCAATTGCAATTACGTATTCTTTTATTTTAATATTGAATGTGAATTTAGGATGAATCCTTGCTCTTGGGTGATTAAAATTATTTTTAGTTATGTTTGAATAGGTAGGCTTTGATAGAGGAAAAGATGTTTCTGGATTAGGGGAACTGTGATTGATTGCGATCTCATTCCTTTCATCTTGAATTATGTTGTCAAAATTCATACTTATGTTTTGAGGTGCGGCCATAAAGCTAAACACCATTAATTCGGTGTATAGAAAACGTCAACCACCCCATTGGCTAAATTAACAAACGGCCACTGTATACTATGTATAAATGCTTTTATCGACACAAACAGTTTTATTTATTGATGCACGTGGTTTTATAAAACACGTTTATCTACGAAAACCAAGAACGCATGTGAACCACACCTCTGCATTCACACGTAGTCACCATCGGACTTCCTTTTACATTTTTATTACCAGCAAAATTGCATTTCATTCCTTTTTTTAACAACTGGAACGTATACTAATAGGTTCTTAAGCATATAAACAATTTCAGAGTTTCACGTATGTAATAAATAAATAAAAAAGTTTTGCAGTCTATACCTATGACACAGTTATGATAAAAGTGAAAATTGACCAAGAAGAAGAAGTCAAAACATTCTTCTATAATCCCATGAATTAAAAAAAGTAAAAATATATATTTCTAAAAATATGATAGCAATCATACCTAATTTGAGTTTTTGTTTCCGAATTGTTTAAGAACCTGTAATACCGACCACACAGCCACCTGGCTGTTCCACATTGCATTGCTAAAAACCATATTTCTGGGTTCCATGTGTAGTAACCAAATTAAACATACATCGGTAAACATAAATGTTTATTAGTTATTCGTAATAGGTGTTCCTTATAGGAACGCTCGCAATTGAATTCTCCAGTTTTGGCACATACATATCTTTTATAAAATTACCTTATTTGCTATTTAACCTAATGGTGCAATGACTTAACTATATGCTTACACACCAACTATAGGAAAGCTGAGTTGGCTTCATGTGCAATTACTGCAAGTTATTAGCAAAAGTTCAATAACTTCTAACAGGTACAAATTTATACACAGAAGTCCATCAAACATGTGCTCCAGAACATGTATTTCAATTAAACTTTGAATATCAAAAATTACCGTCATTACAATACATTTCTTTACTGACAGAATGACGTGCAAAATAAAAAAAATTGCATGTTGGATTATAGTAAGATATTTTGTTCTTACTATTTATTTTAAAAACTAAAATGGTAAATTAATGTACTACTCTAAACCAGTGATGAGCAACGCACTGCCCTCTCAGGTTCTTTGTGCAACCAGGGAGATCCTCTTTGATAGGTAAAAAATATACAGAGTTAAATTGTAACTGCCATCCCTGTAAGGACCAGTCGAAACCGAATTAATGATAAAAAGTTGGAAAATTGTGTATGAGTTTCCTTTCTTTATTAATCCAATTATATATCAATCAATTACTGTTATTTTATAATTAATAATCAATTTTAGATAATTTATTTTTGTATTAAAAAATAAATCTAAATAACAAAAAATGAATACTTCCTTATCAATACGTAAAAGAAATAAAAAAACATGTTTGCAAGCTGAATCGAGCATTTGATTTTCTATTTGGCTGGGATATTAACACGTTGCTCTTCATTGGTCTAAACAGTTGCAAATATAAGTACGACAAAGGCCATAAGCAGCCCAATAAACGATAATGGGATAAGGTTATTAGAGTTTTGTATGATAAATAATTTAGATATTGTATATTTTAAAGATAAAACTATTCATCAAACCTCAAGATTTACTCAGCTAAAGCAAGAAGTCAATAATAAATTACATCATTGCCCAAAAATATCTGTAACATTAAAGATGCAAGAACAAAAATAGGGATGAAGACCGCAACGACTTAATAATGGAACTAAAGCCAGACAAAACCGAAATACAAGCAGCGATAAGAGAGAAAGAAAAATTAAGGAATACCCGCATGAACTAAGTAATATACAATACCCAAACATACAAGTGATAAACTAGCGTATGAATTCTAAACAGTTGCAGAGAGAAATCGAACTAATATATAGGGATCTACCCTAGGATATATCTTTGACACATATGAGGATTAAAAATATTTCAAAAGTTAGTACCTAGTAGTAGTAGCTTCCAGTTTCATTCAAATATATGACTATGAAGCAGGTCAGTTTGTGAAAGGTTTTAATATTTATATAAAAAACCTATTTTTATTTTTATATAAGAGTGCTTATTAGTTTGTAGAATGAGATATCACCTAAACGGGAAAAGAAGTCAAGGGCGAGCGAGAAAAAGATGGGATCCGTAATAGGCTTGACAGAATAATACAAGAAATGAGGAAGATCTTAGAGAAAGATGTAAACATGTTTTAGCTTATAAAATCCCTTGTAATTCTAATTGCTGATGTACATTTAATAAATAAAAAATAATAATTAACAAAGAAAAAAATTATTTCTATAAACAAATAGCTTCTACTTCTGTACAGAAGGTGGCGCTAACTTATACAGGCCCATGATAAAAAGAACAATTTAAATAACATCTTTCAAATTTTATATGAGCCAGATGTACTTGTTAGTCAAGTTCGCAATTCGCAACCGAAGCATATCGCAGATGTAATTTTTTAGCTTCATAATTATAATTTTGAATCTAGCATTTGAATGAAAAATGTATTATGGTACAAATACAAATACATATTAAAAATAAAAGTTTTTAAACAGCAATAGTAAACAGGCAGACTAATATTTTGATTTTTTTTACTGAAAATAACTGAAATGTGACAAAATGAACAACAATAATTAACAAAAGAAAAAATTACTATTTAAACAATAAATGTATATGATGCAGTCAAACATAAACACAATATTAAATACAAATAACAAAATAAAGTATATAAACAAAAATAATTAATAAAATTTACAGAAATGCTACCTATTTAAACAAATAAAATAAATTATGTTAGAACAGTCACTTTTGAAGCCGCCTGTATATAACTTTTTTACGGCACTGTAATGTTCTAGCCATGCGCAGACCAAGGGTTGGTGAGAGTCGCGAGTTGGCGAAGTGTGTGTACGCATCGATTGTAGATCCTTTTTGAATTTTATATCCTGATAATAAAGTGTTTTTAGTTCCTATGCGAGTTTTAATTACTGTAGGTGCTAACAATTCAGAAGTGGGATTAGGAAGAGCTAATCAGCCGAGTTAATGAACTAATTAGTGAATTAACATTTTTTTTTCTTTTATTCTCTCTCTGTGTGTCAAGGAGGAATAAAAGGTGAAACGGATGTTACAGTAACGTGTTCACTGAGCAGCCTAAGTGAAAGGTGTAAAACGGAAAAAGGAACAAAAAGTGCGGGAAAGATAGCGTGCAAAATGGCCGACGAGGTTAGGAACACGGAGCCTGGTGTTCAAAGTGATGGCGTCGAAGGGCGGGGCCAATCGTTGGGTGACATGGCGGGAAACAGTGTTGATCTGCCGAGCGCGGGAGATTCAAATGGAATGGCGGGAATTCTGACAGCAATGATGGCAATGATGAAGCAAATGGAAGAAGACCGAGCGCGTAGGGACCGGATGATGGAGGAAAGCCGAGCGAGAAGTGATCAGTTGTTACTTCATGTGATGCAAAGCAATGTTCCTGTCCAAACGGTGAGAACACCAGCTCAAACCAGTTATCACGTGATGCCAGATTTGAGTAAAACGGTGAAGGAGTTTTCGGGAACGTTTGACCAAAATGCCGCCGAGTGGATCGACCGGATCAACAGTAGTGCTTTGTTACACAACTGGCCGGAGGAAATTAAATTAGAAACTGCTCGAATGCATCTTACAAGTGCCGCGCGGGATTGGTATGAAGTGAGACGGGATGACATCAAAACATGGAACGATTTTGAGACGAAGTTTAGAAATACCTTCGAGACCGCGAAAAGTACGACCGCGTTATGGAAAAACATGACAAGACGGTTACAGGGACCCCGGGAAACGGTCGAAGTGTACTTCCATGAGAAATACAAGCTGTGTAGAGCTCTAAACCTATCATTTGAGGAGTGCAAGGAACAAATTGTGGTCGGGTTGACACAAAGAAATTTGGTGCCGGGACTTATGGTGCAAAAACACGAGAACATAGATACACTATTGCACGATATAATTGCACTACATCGGGTAACAAACACATACAGCGAAAACCGCGTCGTATTCAAAGAAAATGCAATGTTTAAACCGATGCGTCAGTTTATGCAGAGTGGGAGTGCAATAAAGAGCGAGCCTAGCGGAACGACCTCTTCACGATCTTCGGACAGCGGAGCAACAAGCGAATCGCGAATAAGATGCTATAATTGTGCAGACAGGGGGCACGTTTCGTCAAATTGCCCAAAACCGGTTTCGAATTTGTGTTTTCGATGTAAACAAAGTGGACACAGGTCAAAAGATTGTACCGCGCGCCGGGAAAATACCGTGAACAGTGGCGCGAGTACGTCGCGATCCGAGCAAAACTCTAGCAGTGAAAATAGGAGGGTGATGGTATTGCAAAACACAGAAATTGCAAATACTATAGGCAAATTTCTACGTGTAGTAAAAGTAAACAATCATGAACTGAGTGCGTTGATTGATCTGGGAAGCTCAGTGTGCACCATGCGAGAGAGTGTAGCTAAAGATTTTGGGGGAAAGCGCAAAACCTCTCAAGATTTATACGGTTTCGGTAGTACTAAACCAGCGGTAAAGTGCTACGAGATTTTAAATGCTGAAATTAAAATTGACGATGTAACAGTGCAAGACGTAGAACTGTTTATAGTGCCGGACGGAGCTCAACAAACGGACGTTCTAGTGGGACGGTCGTTTACTGAACAGCCACATATTGCGTACGTGCGCCTGGAAGATAAGCTGCTGTTTGGAAAGCGAAACGATTTCCCGTTCAAAGACATGGACGTCGAAGAAATTTCGCGTAGGGTAGGGCTAAAAAGTATAGAAGACAACGAAATTGCGGCACATACGGTGCATTACATTAGCGTACAATGTGATGATGACACTGTTATCGTACCAGTGGCAAATGTGAGCGATACAAACATCGCGTTGCCAAAAGATTCCACCGTGGGTTATGTGATGGACAAAACAGAAACATGCAGTGATGAGACTGAAGTATACGCGAATGATAATAAAACGATTATCACCGCGGATATGTTGAACGTGGACAACGATGTGGATGACAAAATAAAATCGGAATTATTAAACCTGTGTACAGAATTTCGTGACTGTTTTGCTTTTACGTTAGCAGAGCTGGGATGTACTGATCTCATGGAGGTGCATATCGAGGACTTTGGGATTCCAGTGCGGGCAAAACCTTATCGGGCCAGCTTATCCGAAAGAAAAACTATCTCAAACATCGTGGAAGAATGGAAGAAAAATGGAATAGTATCAGAGACAAATTCTGCTTATGCAAGTCCGGTGTTGTTAATAAGTAAGAAGTCAGGTGAGCCGCGTCTGGTTGTCGACTATCGTGCGTTAAATCGACAAACCGTAAAAATGAATTTTCCTATCGCGACCGTGGATGAACATATGGAGAATTTAAGTGGCAGTGCGTTATTTACTATTTTAGACTTGGCACATGGCTACTTACAGCTGCCACTTAGTGAGGAATCAAAAGCAAAAACCGCGTTTATTACACCTGATTGCACGGGGCAATTCGAGCGTTTAATTTTCGGTTTGACAAACGGACCTTACGAGTTCAGCAGGTTAATGACCCTAGCGCTGGGGCCGTTGAAGAACAAGGTGGTGATGTCATACTTGGACGACTTAATTGTTCCTGCAAAAAGTTGGGAGGAGATGTTTTCAAAATTAAGACTGATTTTCGAAGCGCTGCGACGCGCCAAGCTAACATTAAAATTGAAAAAGTGTGAATTCGGAAAGCGGGAAGTGGAGTACCTAGGGTTTATAATTTCGGCAAATTCGGTGCGACCTGGGCCGGGAAAAACAAGTGCGATTCGCGAATTTAAAAGGCCGAAAAATGTACATGAGGTGCGTCGATTTTTAGGCCTCACATCGTATTTTAGACGGTTCGTGTGCAATTATGCGACTCGTGCGCGAGCTTTAAGTGAACTGACACGGAAGAATGCAGTGTTTTTATGGGAAAACGCCCAGGAAAATGCATTTATGGACCTTCGTGCAGCGCTCGTAAACGAACCTGTCTTGAAACTTTATAATCCAAAAGCAAGTGAGACAGCACTGTTTACAGATGCTTGTAGTTTGGGGTTGTCGGGAATTCTCATGCAAAAACAAGATGCGGATCAACAATTACATCCCGTGTACTATGTGAGCAAGAAAACGACAGATGTAGAGAAAAATTACCATTCGTCGAAACTCGAATTAATGGCGGTAGTGTACTGCATCGAACGGTTGCGAAACTTTTTAATTGGTGTAAAATTTACCGTATACACTGATTGCCAAGCGTTAGTGTTCTTAAATACGCAAAAAACGCAGAGTCCGCAAGTAGCCAGGTGGTACGCGTTTCTAGCCGAGTACGACCTTGAAGTGAAATACCGGAGCGGCGTTAAAATAGGTCATGCGGAGGCCCTATCGCGCGCAGCTGTTGATGACGCGACGGATACTATGCAGGAAATAAACGAGCGAGTCGAAGTGTTACAAACAATGAATGAAAGCGATTATATCTTAATGATTCAGCGTAGTGATGCGAAATTGCGCGAAATAATTGCTATTTTGCAACGGGACAAGGATGAAAGAAACCCACAAGAAAATCGAGATACCCAAGGGTACGTGTTAAAAGACGCAAAGCTTTATCGTAAGGTGATGATAAATGGACACGAGCATTTACGGTACGTGATACCTCGAGCTATGCGAAAAAGCATCGTGGTTAAATATCATGATCTGCTAGGTCATTATGGTGCCGATCGAACAGTGGCTAAAATTAGCGAACTTTATTGGTTCCCGCGGTTAAAACGTTACATACGTCGCCACATCAGTGCTTGTGCCGAGTGTCTAATAAATAAAATCCCTGGAGGGAAAAGACCTGGAGAACTTCACCCTATTCCTCCACCGAGTCGTCCGTTTGGTCGGGTCCATATAGACCACGTAGGACCCCTAATAAAAAGTGAAAATGGGAACGTGCATATCCTGGTGATTAGCGACGCATTAACTAAGTATGTAAAAATTTACCCAACGAAGAGCACGAAATCCGAAGAAACAATACGCGCGCTGGAATTGTTTATGAGTCAGTTCGGAATTCCCCAGCGTTTAGTGTCTGATCGCGGCACGTGTTTTACATCGGACAAATTTAAAGAGTTTATCGCGAAGCATGGTATAAACCACACATTAAATTCGTCTCAATGGGCTCGGGGAAACGGCCAAGTGGAACGCGTTAATCAAACCTTAATCCCCACTATTATGACATCCATGGAGGAAGAAACTACATGGGACACAAAACTAGCGGAAGTAGAAAGAAATTTAAATATCGCCATCAACAAAACCACAAATAAGTCCCCTTTTGAAGCCCTGTATGGCTTCATGCCGAGATTCAACGATGGCATGTTAGCGGCCCTTGCGGAAGACAAGGACATCGAGTGGAGACCACCCGCGGAATTACAGCAGGAAATACGAGAAACTATTGAGCGTGAGCCAGCTAAGTATAAACGACGTTACGATTTACGTCGCTTTAAAGGGGTTAGCTATAACGTAGGTGACATTGTGTTAATGAGAAGAGTGCCCACCGCTACAGGCGAAAGTACAAAAACGCAACCCCGATACCGCGGCCCGTTGGTGATTACTGAAGTGCTCCCCAGCGACACTTACAGGATAGCAAACATTCCAGGAGCCGAAGGACGCACTTATTCTACAACAGCGAACGTCAGCCAACTGAAAATTTATAGGTCACCGGACGAAGAGAAATCCCATTCCGAATCGGAGCAAGACGAGGACGAATTGCAGTCACCGGAGGAAAGCATCTACAAAGCAGTGGAGCCAGGTGATCAGAAAATAAGTGATAGCGACGCGAGTGAAAGTGTTGTGATACCCGAAGATAGCAGCTGTGCCGGAAGCACCCCGAGTTCAGTGGCCGATAACAGCACGGATATGCAGGCTAAAGACGAAACACCACCAGCTACACGTTGTAGGCGTATTCCAAATCATTTACAGGATTAGTACTTGTATTAATGTTATTATTTTCCTTTGTATTGTACTGAAAAAGATTTATTTTGTTACGTGTTTAGCTTAGGATATGTATTGGATTTTTTTTTTATTAATGTTATGTGATATAACTGTATTAAAAACATAATGAGGGCATTATGCGTGTCAGGATTGGTCGGGTGTTAGAACAGTCACTTTTGAAGCCGCCTGTATACAACTTTCTTACAGCACTGTAATGTTCTAGCCATGCGCAGACCAAGGGTTGGTGAGAGTCGCGAGTTGGCGAAGTGTGTGTACGCATCGATTGTAGATCCTTTGAATTTTATATCCTGATAATAAAGTGTTTTTAGTTCCTATGCGAGTTTTAATTACTGTAGGTGCTAACAGTAATAAGTAAATGGAATGATATTATTGCAGGTGGCTTGAGTTGAGCACCATCCATTGATGGGTCACCAGGATTATTCAGTCAGTTCTTCGGGCCATTGTCTTTTTAATCTTCTGTTAACTAGCTGATGGCGGTAGAGATTAGCTATTAATTGATTGTTATGGTTTAAGGTGCGGTCACGGCTATTTCTGGCTGTGGATTTGATTATACTTCGTTGAGGTATGGGATTCCAAAGTCATTGTGCAGGATCCGGTTGCTGATGAACCACTCAGCATTAGCTATTGATCGCATAATCTTAGACTGGAATGCTTGTAGGATGTTGGTGTTTGAGGGTTTGCTGCAACCCCATAACTCAATTCCGTATGTCCGTACGGGTTTTAGGATGACTTTATACAGTAATAGCAAAGAGCATATAACTAATTATATGCTCTTTGGTAATAGTTTGTTATTCAAGGTCAGTTGTGATTTTCTCCCAACTAGCCAGTGCATCTTTATTGCTTTTAGATTGAGTTGTTGGCGTTTAGCTTTTATGTGAGCTTTCCAGGACAGCTTTTGGTCTAAGTGAAGTCCGAGATATTTCACTTCAGTTTTAATTGGTATGGGCATATTGTTAATGGTAACTTGGGGACAGGCACTTCGTCTAGTTGTAAATGTTATTTGTGTAGACTTGTCACCATTCACTTTTATCGTCCACCGGTCTAACCAAGTTTTTAATAGGTTTAGATGTATTTGTAGTTTCTCCGATGCTCTGATATAGGATTTGGGTCTGATGACATTATAGCTGTGTCATCAGCGAAGGTGGCAATTAATGTGTCGTTTGTGGTTGGGACATCTGATGTATACAGAAGATAAAGGAAGGATCCAAGAACACTGCCCTGGGGAACTCCGGAGTTAATAGGGTGGTAGTCGGATAAAGAGTCTTCAAGTTTGATTTGAGAGTGTCTTTCATTTAGGTATGATTTTAGTAGCAAGTAGATTTGGTGAGGTGGCGCCTATTTTATTTTATAGAGTAGTTCATAGTGACACACCTTGTCGAAGGCCTGCTTGATGTCTAAAAACACAGATGCACACATTTGTTTTCCCTCAAGTCTATTTCGAATGTAGTTTACAATCCTATGACATTGCTGAGTGGTAGAGTGACTTGATCGGAAACCAAACTGATGTAGTGGGATTAATGCATTGATTGGTAATGTAGCAAGGTAAATGCACTCAGCCCAACCCAGCCACACTAAAACGTTTTTGCTACATTTTAACCAAAATTCTTAATAATTAAATTTGACGTCTTTCACAGTACTCGAACGTCGCTGCTGTCATCTAGCGGCCAACATTTCGTTACGACTGTATTAAACTCAAGTGACAGTTTGGTTTCCATGCATCTTGGACTGCACCAAGACAACGTTCAGTTCTGATTGCCACTTTTCTAGCTCTACAGCCTAATTAAATACATAACACATTTAATTTCTCTATGAACTGGCGGAATGTTTATTGCCTACTCCGAACAAATTAAGTTGTCACAAAATATAATTGGTAGGTATATTGTATGCAATAATCTAAATATTAAAATAATTGGAATTTGGAAGAATTGCTGTTGCCATTAGCATTGAGAATTATTATATTCAATCGCATGAAATTTCTTATAAAAGCGACCTTCAGCGTTTGTCTGCTTAACGAAATTCAAAATTGGTAGTGCCTTGCGTCTCCCACAACTTTATTCTACCTTACTTGTTAATGAAGAATTATAAGAAAAATATTGAAGTAATGTAATACATTTCATCAAATTTGATTTTAATATTTAAGTAATAGAATTGGGAATATACTGATTGAATTTGTATCGAGGTACATATTACATATTACTGTTCTAAAACATGTTCCCTAACAATCAAGTGAAAGTAGGCAAAAAATATCTTATCGAAACATAATTGGTGGAGCACTTTAAAAAAGAAACAAAACATACACAACAAGTTTGTGTGGTTGGTAATGTCGGTGCCATGTGCAACGAACAACTATTGACCTTGCTTCCACCTGTCGCCGGCCGCTAATCGTCGTCGGACGGGTATTTAAGGGGCACAGAAATCAATCGAGAAAAGTGGCTCAGTGGTAGAGCCTTTACTTTGCACTCGGGAAGTCTACGGTTCGAACGCTGGAGCCTTCTATTCTGACTCACGGTTTTCATGACTTTCCTGAGTCATGTAGGTAAATACTGGGACAGTATCATCATTTCACAACTCCTACTATATCTGGTTCATTATGCAGTTCTTGTACTTCTTCGTTTGTTCTTATTTCCCGTTTATCTTGCAGTTTTTTGCTGGCAAGTATTTTCTTATACAACATTTTTAGGATTTTACGTTAACTCTTGTCTTACATTCACGTTACACTAGTGAATATTACTATCGACTTCATAATAGTTATAATAAATCCTCAGTTCGAGTTTTGTTGATATGTTCTTATTATGGAGTATCCGCTTAATCCATAAATCTCAGGTCTCTTCTCTCTTTCTCTCTTCTACTTCAATCTCTTAACCTTCCTGTGTTTTGTTTCATTTTCGTTTGTTCCACTAATGAATGTACACTGTGTATACAGGGAATTTTTCTTTTTAGTGTACATAGCCCATGTATACTTTTAAAAGAAACGCCTCAATTTCGCCTATTGTGTAGGCAACCAACTATACCGACAACTAAAAAGCAGGAGTAAATGTCACCAGCTGTGAATTATTTAAGTATGAAGGTTATGTTGATACAGTGTTTATATTAAATAAGTATTTCATCCTGTATATAGGACGCAAATGATGATACTTATTTGTAAATTACAAAAATCGACAGGATTATTGTTCGTGTAAAGTCCGTGAACATTCTATTTTCTTCGTACAACAAAAATGTATCAGCGCTAAGATAGTGTAGAGATTATCGTCGCTGCCTTCCAAGCAGTTGATCCGTGTTCGACTCCCGGCCGTCACAGATTTTTTTTAATTATAATTTTTGTAAACATATTTAATTTCATTTCTTCGGTTAAAACGTGATTACTTTTAGTTCTTATTTTATGATTTAAATTTTCTAACAATTGTTTGTATGGTTCGAATACAAGGAATAGGTCTTTCTGGATATTTTACTGAAAATAAGTCTCTCGCAGTTCTTGATCTGTTACCATTCTGATACCACATTAGAATTTGCACGTTTTCGTTTTACTGTACATGGTTGTATAAAAAACGCAATAAGACACTAAATAAAGACTAATTCTGTTTTTTAACTTAAACTTAACTCGTTGTATTCCAATCATACAAACAATTGTTAGAAAATGTAAGTCAGAGGGATGCGTAATAAATTGCCATAAAATAAGAACTAAAAGTAATCACGTTCTAACTGAAGAAATGAAATTAAATATGTTTACAAAAATTATAATTAAAAAAAAATCTGTGACGGCCGGGAGTCGAACACGGATCAACTGCTTGGAAGGCAGCGACGATAATCACTACACTATCTTAGCGCTGATACATTTTTGTTGTACGAAGAAAATAGAATGTTCACGGACTTTACACGAACAATAATCCTGTCGATTTTAATGTAATTAAAATACCAAATCTCTTTTTAGCAGAATATATTTAATGATGACTGGTGATTTCTTATTACATGTATTTTCGACAACAACTTCGACAGACATTTTTCATTTACTTTTTTTCTTACATACTACCAACCTTATCCCCATACACACTAAAAACCCTAGTTGATTTTAGCGCCTTATTTGAATACAATTCTAACACTCCCCTTCGCTAAAATCTTCCAGACCTAACAATCCTTTAAACTTCAAAAATGATACACTCGTCAAACCTTTTGTAAGTATATCGGCTTGTTGACATTCAGTACTTACATAAACTAAAGTTATAATGCCACTCTTAAAATGATCATGAACAAAATTATATTTTAAATCTATATGTTTGACTCTACGGTTATTTGTCGGATTTTTTATCAGTGCTATACAACCCTGATTATCCTCATAGTACATTATATTTTTAAATTCAATGCCAAAATCTGCAAATAATTTCTTTAACCATAAACCCTCACATACAGCAGAACATAATGCGACTAATTCAGCTTCGGTAGTGGATAGCGACACGCATTGCTGTTTTCTCGTCACCCACATTAAGGTATTATCAAAAACTTTAAATACAAAACCAGTGACGGATTTTCTGTCATGAGTGTCACCTCCCCAGTCCGCATCTACATAACAACACAAACCAAAATGTTCACTTCTCTTAAATTCTAAACCTACATTAATGGTATTTTTCAAATATCTTAAGATCCTTTTTAAGTGATTCCAGACCTCGTCAGATGCTCTGTCTTGAAACCGACTAAAGAAATTTACTGAAAAACAGATATCAGGTCTACTACCCAGCATTAAATACATAAGACATCCCACGAGTTCTCGAACTGGATTCTTCGTTCTTTTCTTTGGATCCTTACACAAATCAATCTTTAACTTAGGATCAATGGGTAATATTGAACCTTTACAATCGTCCATACAAAATCTTTTAAGCATAGCTTTAATATACCTAGACTGATGAACCTTTAAGATTCCTTTATCCCTATCATATAGTATTTCTAATCCTAAAAAATTCTTAAGTTGACCTATATCTTTCATTACAAATTTTGCCATCAACTTATCTTTTATTTCCTTAATCTCATTTAAATCTTGTCCCGCTATTATTATGTCGTCTACATACAGTATTAAATATACCCGTTTATTTCTCAACGTATATAAGCAATAATCGTTTTCCGATCTTATGAACCCGATTTTTATTAGAAATGAATTGATTTCGTCATTCCAACACTTGGAAGACTGTTTCAAACCATATAAAGCCTTATTTAATTTCAACACCTTGTTTTCCTCATATTTTATACCTTGTGGAAAACTAATAAATACATCATCGGTTAATTTACCATTCAAAAATGCTGATTTTACGTCTAATTGCTCAAAGTAAAAACCCTTTTGATTACCTATTATCAATAAAGCCCTAATAGTTATTAATTTCGCAACTGGTGAATAAATTTCGCTTAAACCCTCATTTATCCCCTGCGCGAAACCTCTAACTACTAATCTTGCTTTGAATTTTTCTTCCTGTTTTTCTTCTAAGGCCTTGAAACTAAACACCCATTTTGTGTCTAAAATTTTTGTATTATTTGGTAAGTCTACCTTTTCCCAAGTTTCATTTTTGTGAATAGAATTAAGTTCTCGATCAACTGCCTTTAACCAACTCTCCCTATCTGACCTATCCTTTAAATCTGTATAAGAACCTGGCACATCATCAATGTAACTTGAAGCATCAAACGCCATATATAACTCATAATCATTATACTTTGATGGTACTCTAACAGTTCTTTTGTTTTCTCTATTTCCTAAATTTACTCTATTGTCATTTTCTTTGTCATCTTGAAAAATCTCATCGTCGTTACTTGAAATATCTTGTCCTCGACTACTAGTCTCATCTTCATTCACGCTTTCTTTCCCACATTCTATTTCTAACATTTCCCTTTTAAAATAAAAGCTATTTTCATCAAATTTTACGTCTCTACCTATAACTAACTGTTGTTTTTCCAGATTCCATAATCTATAGCCATTCGGCGCATACCCTAACATCACACACTTATGAGTTTTGCAATCAAATTTCTTACGCAATTCCTTAGGTATGTGATTGTAAGCCGTACAGCCAAAAATCTTAAAATTGCTTACGTTCGGCTTAGTCTTATACCATAGTTCAGCTGGTGTAACACCTTCTAAATTAGCTGATAAGCCCCTATTTATTACATAATTTGTTGCAAGTATAGCCTCACCCCAAAATTCCTTACTCATGCCAGAATCTGCTAATATTGCCCTAGCTCTCTCAACTAAAGTTCTATTTTTTCTCTCAGCTTTACCGTTTTGTTCCGGTGTATATGCAATAGTATAATCTAATATTATTCCCTTTTGTTTGCAATAATTTACAATCTCATTAGATGAATATTCACCTCCATTATCACATCTAAGTTTTGAAACTTTTGTTTCAAATTTAGCCTCAACCATTTCAATGTATTCTTTAAATTTACTACAAACTTCGTTCTTTTTCTTTATCAAATATACTGCCGTGAAATTAGAAAAATCATCTATAAAAGTTACGAAGTACTTATTACCATCATATGTTTCCGGAGTAACCGGTCCGCATACGTCGGTATGGATTATTTCTAATATTCTTTTACTTTTTGTTCTTTGATTGAAAGGAAATCTAGTCATTTTGCCATTTATGCAAGGCTCACAAAATTCTACTTCTTGAAATTTAATATTCTTATCAATCCCTAAAACTACATCTTTCTTGATTATTTCTTTTAACCCTGAATAGCTAACGTGAGCGTACCTTCTATGCCATATTTTAAAATCGTTTTCAACGCTCTCAATATTTAAACATTCTGTAGTTATAATCTTAAATGTTATTTCATACAAGTTCTTCCTGTGACCTATTCCTAATACTTTATTGTTTACATCTCTCAATTTTACTTTTCCATTATCAAAGGTTACCCCTACATTTGATTTTTCTAATCTTTTTACTGACAATAAATTTTTTCTTAACTTAGGTACATAAAATACATTCTTTATCGTACACCTTATGTTTTCTTTACCTACACTACTCAAAACCTGTAGATTTCCAACACCAACCGCTGTTAAGTAACTGTCATTTTTCGCCACAGCTATTTTGATTGGGTTATCCAGCATTACTAAATCGGAGAAATAATGTTTTTCACTCACCATGTGGTCTGTACAACCTGAATCTACAAAGAATGTTACAACGTTCTTCTCTTTTCCACTTTCCAAGTCTTGTCCATTTGTTTCGCCTATAAAACATACGCTTCTGTCCTCGCTCGTACGTGTATTTCCATTTTCTTCGGAATCTTCTTGCTGCACATAATTGCTTCTGTAATTGGAATTCTCGCCCATGCTTCGTCCTCGACTTTGGTTGTTGAAACTGCTTCGATAATTTCCAGAACCTCTGTTACGGCCTCGATAAAAACCACCTCGATTGAAACCTCCTCGCACCGGCTTCTTACAATTTCTTACGAAATGTCCTTTCTCACCACATCTAAAACATTCTCCACCTGTAGTTGAAAATGCATACGAACCTTGTGATTTTTCGCTTTTATTTTGGTTTGCCAATTTCCTTTTCTCGTATTCATCGATTAATTTCTTCTTCACTACTTCGAATGTAAGGTCTTGTGAACTTTCCATAACCGTAACCAATGTTTCATACGACTGTGGTAATGCTAGCAAAATGCTGCACACGAGATCTTGATCGGGTATTTCGTTCCCGGATTCCTTCATTTGTCTTGCGATCTCTTCATACTGTTGCACTAATACTTCCATCGAATCGTTTTCTTTTAATTTTA
>JABXWE010102954.1:0-44893 GCA_014611495.1 Limonius californicus | reverse complement strand
TCACAATTTGAATTGGCACTCATTGTAAAAACCCCGGTACTTTTCTACCGGGCTGAAATTACATACGAATTTGGATACGTGTCTAACAGATGTATTTTAACATTTTCCCAATTATCATTTTAAGCCTTTCTGACGTGTTCTAAGGCCGGTAGAGTCAAGATTATACAATTATAAAGTGGATAAGTGCGTCCGCCATCATCGACTGCTCCCATACGCCTCCAGGTGACGAAATAAATTTTACTAAAAGCAAAAACAAATAATCTACTCCATTGTAGATAATTAACAGGCAATTGGCCTATAATCAGAAGAAGGAGAAGAAAAACAAATTAAATTAATTAACATGTTCGTTTAATTGAAGCCACAAAATTAATCATTCCCTATTTACCAATTCAAAGGCATTGAATCGTCCTCGTTAATGCAGTAAATTTCGAAATTTCTGGTGAATGATTCTGCATCTTCTATTACTCTGAAAACTGTAGAAAAATACAAAAGGTGCGTTTCAAGTATTTGAAAGACGGGGTGAACCTGTATGGTGTAGATAACTTTGTCAATTTTTCAGTAAAAATTTGCTCTATTCCCACCCAAAATGACAGTTACAATTGCTTCATTTAATAAATCGCAATTAGTCACTGAAACCATTTAATCCTAACGAATTTAGAAAATATCTGCAAATTGCAGTTTTGGAGACATCGTAATATGTTGCAGATAAATGTCTTTCGTGCGATATGGGAGATGATGGAGGTATATATAGAATTAATAATTAGAGAAGATGTATATAAAAATACTAGTAAGAAAAGTGGAGAAGCTTGAAAAGAGTGAGAGGAAAAATAATATAGTAATAAAAGGGGCAGCTTTTAAAGGGAGAAACATACAAGAAGTGAAAACGTACACGGAACAAGAGTTGGCGGTAAAAGTTCAGATAAACCAAAGAAAGACAAACACGACAAAAATGGGAGATGGGCAAGCGGAAAGAGGTCAAGAGGAAGACTGAGGAAGCAATGGAATGCCACAATCGTCGAAGTTTTACAAGTGATAGAAAAGCCCTGGGTGCAGGCGAAGGTGAGAGCAGCAAACAGAAAACAATGGATCAACTTCTAGAGTGCGTAAAAACATACCCTTAACACCCTAAAGGGTAACTAGAGGAGAAAATTAAGTAAGTAAATAAGATTACTCACTGAAACCATTTAACCCTAACGAATTTAGGAAATATCTGAAATTTGTTGAATATGTTGCAGATAGATGTCTTTTAAGCGGGATGGGAGCCGATGATGGAGAAGTAACATACGAGTGGGTGGAATATTCTAGCTGCTATCGATGGATTCACATAAAGAGGTGTCTAGATCGCGATATTCAGTTCAGTAGCATAAAAAAGACTCATTTATATTCAACTGTTAAAAATGAGAGGATCATGAAGTTGATTAAAAGCCAGAATGAAGGCCTAAATACAACTGACTAGAGGGTCCTCAACAGGATAGAAGAAAAGACGGCCACACATCTAACCCTATCAGTAGACACAATTCCTATGAGACTCTAAAGAAATCTCGCTACAAAATGAGCTACAAATTTGGAGAAGTGGCCGTAAAACCCAAAGGACACGCTCCAAAGGAGCCCAGCGACAGCAACCCTGTCTCTAAAAAGCCGAAAGTGGACAGCAAGGCATCCACTTCGAAGCCTGTCGGAAAGGATCCCACCGACACCCAGCCAAGGGAGCGAAAGCCCCAGAAGAGTCTAAGGTTAAGGATCGCTCGTCGCCCTCCGAAGAAGCTTCAGGGTCTAGCTACCAAAACAAGTAAGAGGCAATGGCGAATATCGCCTTCCTACAGGTGAATCTTCAGCACAACAACGCTGCCTCGGATGTGCTGAACAACCTTTTCACCATAAACATCATAGACTTTATGCTAATCCAAGAGCGATACGTCTACAGAGGCCTCGTCCGCAGAATAGCAACACCAACAGGTAGGCTTATGTACAGTAAGGGGTCTCCCCTACTCACCCTTAAAAATCGGCACGTTTTCCGCGAAGCCTCCCTGTCGGATCACAGACATATCACATTCGACTTAAAGGTTACGGGAAAACTCAACGAAAAAGTAAGAATCCCCAAAACAATATACTGGTGCCTCTATGAGGGGCATATCAGATCTGAAGTGGATGATCTTAACACCGAGGTAGACACAGTAGAGGATCTTGAAACAGCCTCAGCAAATCTACACAATCTTATACACAAAGCTTATGAAATAAGCTGCCCTCTAAAAAGCCGAAGGGTCACACGTAAGGTGCCCTGGTGGAACAGGGAGCTCGAAACTTTACGATCTGAAACAAGGAGGCTATTTAATAAAGCCAAGAAATAGAAACGTCAAGAGTCATGGGGCCAATACAGCGAGGCCCTCACAAAATATAACCTGGAAATCAGGAGGTCGAAAAGGAGGACATAGCGTAGCTTCTACGAGGGGATAAATAATACCCCAACAGCGGCACGCCTACAAAAAGTCCTTGCCAAAGACCACACAAATGACATTGGCCATCTGCAGAAGGCGGATGGGCTCTTCACTGAGAGCACCAGGGAAACGCTGAAGCTATTACTAAGCATCCACTTCCCACACTCATAGCTCGAACGAACCTGCCGAGGAAGTGGATATAATACGTCCACACTCAAGGGTCAAAAGCCTGGCTTACAAAATCCTAACGACAAATAGGGTTAAATGGGCAATTCTTACTTTTAAACCCTATAAATCACCTGGCGGAGGCGGCATCTTTCCGGACCTACTACCGAGATGTATAGAGGACCTGCTGCCCAATATCTGCAAACTATACAAGGCTCGCTTCTACCTTGGCTATATACCTAAAAAGTTGAGAGAGGTTAATGTACTGTTTATACCCAAGGGAAGTAGGCGTTCTAACAACCAGCCCAAGGCGTACAGACCTATAAGCCTCACTTCTTTCCTTCTGAAAGGAGTGAAAAAGGTACTTGACCAGTACCTAAGCAATGAGGTACTTCCAAACCGACCACTTCACCCCCACCAACATGCCTACCAAAAGGCAAAATCGACTACAACGGATCTCCATAGTAAATGGGCTGGAGAAGACGTACGTGGCAAAAGAAATAGCTCTCTGTGCTTTCACAGGCATAGAGGGTGCCTTTGACAACACCTCCTTCGAATCAATAGAAAGAGCTGCCAATTACTACTAGCTGGTCACCTACGCAGTAGTCGTGTGGTGGCCAAAAACAAAACAGATCACCACTCAGTTACAGCTATAGAAGATACAACGTCTCGCCTGTCTGGTTATATCTAACAGGTGCAATGGGCACCTGTCTAACTGCAGCAATAGAGACCATGTTAGGACTAACGCTCCTACACCTTCAGGTGCAAAAGGAGGCAATGCTACATGCTCTCACGCTTGCAAGGACAAATAAATTCAAATCAGGAGACCTGATAGACCACTTAGGTATTCTAAGTCGCAGTCACCTAGGGCACCGTATCGGATTTTTAGCCAATAAAATACAATTTCGATCAACTTTTCAGAGTGACCACCACAGACTGGGAAGTGTCGTCCTCGGGAGGACCTTCCTTCAAGAAAGTTTCCCTCCAGTGGTGTACGGATGGTTCAAAGATGGAAGGAGGAGGAACTGGAGCGGGGGTCTACGGACCCGGTTGCCGCATTTCCGAACCCCTCGGTGCCGTAACTACCATCTTCCAGGCTGAGGTTTATGCCATAAACCTTTGCACAAAGATAAACCTAAGGAAGGGATATTAAAGGTGCAACAATTGACATCCTCTCAGACAGCCCAGCAGCAATAAAGGCTTTAAAGGCCCCCATTTGTGAGTCGAAAGTAGTCTGGGAGTGCCTGAACAACCTCAAACAACTGACAAACAGAAACCACGTTACCTTGTGGTGGGTGCCAAGGCATGATGGCGTACCAGGCAACGAAAAAGACGACGAGCTCGCAAAACGCGGAGCATCGACGCCATTCACTGGACCTGAGCCTTGCTGTGGAATACAGAAAAGCCACATAAAACAGGCGGTCAAACTATGAGAGGAACCACAGAAATCCTCATACTGCCAAAATATTCCAGGACAACGTCTGGCAAAACAATTCTTCATCACTGTTTCGCAAAATAAAGCAAAACTTGCTTTGTCCCTCAGTAAGATGGAATTGAAAACCATCACTGGCCTATTCAAGGGCCACACAACATTAAAATACCATCTTTTTAAGATTGGTAAAGCTGAGGACCAGATCTGCCGCTTATGTAACAAGGTAGCGGAAACGGCAGAACATATTCTATTCGAATGCAATGCTGCCTGTCGACGCAGACAAAAAATTTTCGGAAAGGCAACCATGACACCTTACGAAATAAGGGACTCGAAGTCCAGAGACATTGTAAGGTTTATCAACAGCCTAAAACTTCTTTAACAAAGAAAGGGCTTATAAGTTACAAAAGAACCATTAAGGGTCGAAGTGACGGAAGGCATACAAAGGCCGAAGCCCTAACATCCAATAATAATAATAATATTCAACTGTTTGTTGCGTGAAAACCAGAAGTATATGGAAATATATACACGGGCTTTAGGCAAATTGTAGAAATAATACAGAGGTCTTTAAATATCGTGATTACTATTGCCAGGTGCAAGCCTTTTAAATTTCCATTTATTTCTTAATATCGAGAATCGTTACACCAAACTAAAAATAGGTAGCGTCGTATCGGCTTTATATAGCTTGAAGCAGAACAGAATATTTTCAAAATTAAATGATTATCGAAATCTACTTCATTGAGCACACACACACATACACTTACCCCATTGCCACAATAGTTACTCATGCCTCTCACTTCTTCTACTTTCAATACTTGTGCCATAGTTTAGTCTTTAAGGCTATTCGTGTTCTAAATTTTCATGTTTTTTGGTAGATCTCCTTTCCTACAGTTTCATATCTTAACTATTCAATTACTTATACTTTACTTTAATTGTTGAACTGCAGTTAACAAGCACTGGCAATCCGTCCTTTACTTTATGTGGGTGGCAGTAACGTTATAATTTATTTTTTTACATGTTTGATCAAATAAAATTACATTGTTATAAAGTTACTATGCACATGACTTACGCGTATACCACAGGGGCCTTCGGCAGTGGTCTAGTTAGATAACTGGGGACAACTGGGGAATCTAGCTATTCCACTCCTCTTGGCGAAAATTACCCCCACAGCTAAGCAGAAGGCACCTGGTATTTATTTTCGAAATGTACGATTTCTAAAAATACGCTGGAGGGAGACATTTGACACTTTTTGAAGAAACGGCTTGGTATAAGTTATTAAGGAAGGTCTTCTCTAGAGGGTGGATGGCTAGAGAGGAGAAACCGCATAGCTCAAAAAATATGTTTAAATTTATATGTGCTTTTTGCTAGTACATATTTATTTTGTCATCTGGAGGCGTACGGAAGCCGTCACCGATGGTGGATGTGCCTAGCCACAATTTGTAATTGCTTAATCTTCCCTCCACTGGCCCTAATAGATGCCAAAAGGCTTAAAAATGATAATTTTAGAAAATATATAAATACTTATATCTCAGACTATGCATCAGTCAGGTACGTATCCAAATACATATGTAACTTCAGCTCGGTAACTACCTTATAATTGTTTTTTGAAGGAAAACCGTGTTTTATTATTATTTACATGCTGGTGCTTGATTGTAGGTATATAATCCAAATTTACCGTTCGTTTCCAACTCACTCCGAGATAATTCTTCGTTGATTTTGGTTTGATGCCAGATATCGCATGTAGAATTGGTAAAATTTGATAGCAAAGTAACGTCAGGTTTGACATCTTCATGCATATCAGATAAAGTATCCATGTTGATATGCACAGGTTTTCCTGTAGTAAACAATTGTCTTTTAAGATCTGCTGCGTTATAGTCCTTTAAACAATTCTAAGATATGAAAATGTAATTTTTTTTAAGTTAATATGCTAGATCACTCACCTTTATTGTAGAAAACATTCATAGTAAAAAAATTTATTACTGTTAGAAGACTACTTTTATAACAATACTTGGTTATTTAGAACAATTCTGTCTTCCAAAATGTTCTTTTAGGTTAGGTAATCTTGGAATAGTCATTTGAACTACTTTCAATCCTTATACAGTGTGAATCAAAGAATAGTGTACCAACCATTGATGCTTAGGCGTTTTCTATTGATTAATGCTGCTTTCACAAACCTCGTATGCCAATCGCTTTGATATGAGGCAACGTGGATAATTAGGGCTTCTAGTAACTATTGTGGAGTTCCGCTCCCTTGCAAACCGCTTGACAGTAAAACTATCAAATGGGACATTATCACACACAACCTCATCTGGGCACCCAAATTTTGAGAATAGTGATTTTAACGTAATGCGTATATACAGAAGAGAAATCAAGTAAATGAAAGAATCCGAGAAATAAAAAAGGAGTTTTGGGAAAAATTCTCTAAGAATATGAAATATGATTTGTATGGCGGACAAAAAAAGGTATGGAAGATGCATCGAAGTAGAAAAAGCCGATTAACGAATGCATAGAAGCAAAAAGGATAACACTTGGGCAATAGACCAACCACTTTACAAATCTGAACAAGACTCACCCTACAAATGCAGAAGAAGAAGTTATATTCAACAACAACAACGAGATAGATGACCCATTTGAAATTAGCAGCCAAAGCCAAAAATGTACCTACCGTTCAAAACAAAAATTATCCGAAAAATAAGAAATAAAAAAAAATTGAAGTCAAATTTTTAAAAATTTATAAATCAAAGTCGGCTCAAACGATTCTGTTTAATTTTTTCTCATCGATAGTGGCCCAGTAATCAAAACTCCGACTTGGAATGTGGTTGCCGGTTTGGACGAGGCTCGTACTTGCGTTATAGGACATTTCGCCGAATGACTCGGCCGCAAAGCGAGTCGGCGTTTTGGACAAGGCTCATAGGTGCGTTCGTGGACATTTTGCCGAATGGCCAAAACGCCGAATCGATGTGCAAACGGTGTTTTGGGCCAAATACAAATTTAGATTCGTATTCGGCTCTGACGCCATGTTCACGAACGATGTGACGTCGTTCAACGCCGTTCGGCGTTTTGGTCATCAACACCATTCGGCGTTTTGGACATGGTCGGCGGAATGGGAGTCGGCGTTTTGGACGAAATATCGAGTCGGCGTTTTGGGCATTCGGCGTTTTGTCCCGGACCCGTCAGAAGCTCTACTGTTTATGGCTGCCGGATTAACTAATAGATGGAAAATTCCACTCGGTAATTTTTTGATTGAAAACTCAAGTAATTCAGGACATTTAATGTCCTTAGTTGAAATGTGTTTAAGTATATAAATTAAAGCAATGTGATCTTCTTGTGAAAAGGGTACTTTGTGATCAGGGATCTAATAACAGATCAACCATTTCAAAATTAGAAATCAAAACAAAAAAACTTTCTGGAAGCAGAAAATCAAAAGATTTATTTTTTCTACGATGTACCTCACGTAGTCAAAAGCATCCGATATCAGTTAGTAGGACATGACTTTTTATTAAATAACGAATTGGTGTCATAGAGGGTTAATAAAGATTTATATAATTAAGATAAACAGAGTAAAACAGCCAGGTCGTTGCCAAAATTGTCAGATATTCATATTTGCCCTAATGCATTTCAAAAAATGAAATGCAAGGTAGCATACAGACAGTAATTTCGACCGGACAACTTCCACTATCTGTTGAACCAACAGCAAGTTTTGTGAAATTTATCAATGATTTATGTGACTATCTGAAAAGTTCCAATTTATGTGCGGCTAATAGAAACAGATTACCACTTTCAAAAAAATATATACATATAAAAGAAACCCTGGAAAACAGTCTGAGCGAATTAGAAAATTTGAAAACCGTTTCTGTTAAAGTACCTCCATGCTTTACTGGATTCATTCAGTCTGTCACCCTCTACTTTAATGCTGTGTGATGATTTACAAAATAACTACGACGTGTAATATTTGTTAACTAGGCGGTTAAATCAAGACTATTTAGAAAACAGTTTTGCGATCATTCAACTTTTTTTTGCATTAATACATACTACCCCCCCTCCGAAACTTCAGAGGGGTGCAGGCGTCCCTTACATGCTAATCATACATGCAACATGCACCCTAAATGCCCTTTAATGCGGTCGCCTCAGCCGATATTCGAACACTCCAGCCGATCGACCGCATTCATAGATAAAGATAGATACAAGAGACTCTTACCGTAAACCGTTTCGTTCGAAAAACCGTATTAGTGCCACCTTAGTGGCTTGGGAAGTATTAAAGTTGGTTCACATATGACAGTCAGAGGCCAGAGACCAAAACTGTATCCAATACACAAACGGCAATTAAAATAGCGTTACCAATTCTTACCAAGCGGCAAACAAATTTAGAAATTGATTCATATAAAGCGGCGAGTTTGAAAATAACATAACAGTGTGAAAATCTTGGCATCACATTTATCGGCATTTATTTTTACGCACCACTTTTTGAACCAATGATTTAGTTCGGCAACACTTTCCTGTGTATTATGTGCTGCTTGATAAGTGTCATAATCCTGTGTAATGATGGCGGTGTCATCAGCATATATTGCTAAAGCCGCATTGGGTATAGTTGGGATGTCTGACATAAAGACATTAAACAGTATTGGGCCAAGTATTGATCCTTGCGGGACACCGGCGTTTGCTTGTCGTGTTGGGGAGGTGTACGCCCCGATTTTTTCTTTAAATGTTCTGTCTGATAAGAATGATTGAATAATTTGTAATAGGTATTAGGGGTGTTCATTTTCAACATTTTGTATAATAGATCATTTATCCAGACTCGGTCAAATGCCTGTGCTACGTCCACAAATGTGACAAGGGTGCGCATTTTGTTTTCGTACCCTCTTTCAATCATTTCTGTAAGTCTCAATAATTGATGATTAGTGGAGTGGGCACTTTTAAATCCGAACTGAAGATGAGGTATTAGATTGTTAATATTTAGAAATTTAATTAGACGGCGCACAGTGGGGCCGAAAGCAGCTAAAGTTGGCAAAAAATGTTTTCATAGTTTTTAGGAAAGGTAATGGTAAAAAAACGTATTTTATAATAAAATATTGATTTATATATATTTATTAAATGCAGAAAATTAAACATTATTGATTTAGTGAGAATCAGAACTTAAATCATCTAGCTCGTTTTCCGAAGAATCTGAACTGCAATCAGCCACCTCATTTCCCGAAGATTCCTTCACTGTTGGAGGCAATAACATTTCTAAAACTTCTGTATCAAATGCCTTTTTACTTGTATGTACCTCTTCCAAGCTTGAAATGTAGGGGTCGGATGCAATCAGTAAACGATTGAGCACATCTTCATTCGTTTTTTCTCGACACATTTTTCTTGCAAAATTTTCTCGGTATCTTTTGAAAATTTTATTACTAGCCTCTTGGGCTTCTTCGCTTAGTTGCCCAATGGGCAGTAACGCACCAGCGATCACATCCGGGCCATGAATTAAAATCTTATGTACGGTTGGTGGCATTGGATACCACGGATATTTTTCTACAAATACTTTTGCAGTATCCAATGCATATTTTCTGAATTTATCGTTATCTATAAGATGTCCACTAGCTATTGTTTGTAACATCACTTTAAATCTCTTTATTATTTTGACACTAACTCCTGTAATTGCTGCTGATTTTGCAGGATCGTGAAAAAAACGTCTGGCGGTGTTTCCATCGTTGCTATTCCCAAATCCTTGCTTAGGCTTGTCAATGACCAAGCCCATCTCCGTTTTGAATCTAGTTTGTATCCTTTTCTTATTTTCAGCAACTATTTCTTTATTTTCCTTTCCACGGGCTTGCCATGTTTTCAAAGTTAGTTTGTAAGAAAGATGTAGAATGCATTCTAAAAATCTTATCCATGCATGTAGTACCGACAAACCAAATTCCAACTGTTTCTTGTTACTCTGTGCATTCAATACTTTACTTATGTCGTTAAAATCTTTACAAGTAAGAGAACAAATATAACAACGTTGTGTAGACATGGTTTCTGTTAATGCATTGCAGACTTTTCCATCCACCATTGTAAAGAGCATTTTGTCTCTTATTTCAAAGCATGTGTCACCAATAAAGCAATTTGTTGGTTGCAATTGTTTAATCTGGTTATCTATGTAATTTTTTTCAGACTTGGAAAGGTCAGCAGTCTCATGAGCGAACTGGAATCGAATGGGTCTACAAAATCTCGTCGAAGAACACTTTTTATTTTGCCATATAATAACTTGTTCATTTCTTCCGGATTTTTCAGTAGTAAGTCGCAAGGGCACTAACGATGCAATAAATATATTTGCATCAGTTGCCTCGGGATTCGTAGTGAATCTTTGCTTATATTCTGATTGATTGGATCCATCGAATCCCCATTTAGTAATTAAACATAGTTTTCTCAATTTTTCTAGTCGTTGATTCTTTAGAACATCTTACTGGGCTTTCAAAATACATGAAACGGTATGATCAAGAAGTCCTTGTACTTTTACTTCGGCAGAAGTTTCCGTGACAATAATTACTTCCTTTTCAGGATAACATTCCTTTTTTGCTAATTGAATTTTTTTATATGGTGGAAATCGAGATAAATCTCTTCTTCTAATTTTATTATATTGTTCTCTGGTAAGGTTTGCATCAATAAACATAGATAAAGCCTCAGTTCCTCCGAGTTTTCTTGTCTGTGGAGTTTTTAGTTTATTGTAAGCAGTCCTGTACTTTGAAGCACGTTTTGGTGAAGTCATGGTAACGTCTTTGATGACTTTAGAAGCGTCTATCTGGCCAGAAGATCGTAGACTCATTTGCGCAGCATACGATAACTGTCCATAAGAATGTTGGGCCCGCAACTTTTCGGTTTTCTGACGTTTTGATCTTTCACTAACATTTTCGAATGTTTTCTCAGGTCGACCTTTCTTCTTATTTTTAGACGAATATTTAGGGAAACTTATGGAAGTTTCAAGCCATATTCGATTTTTTTGAAGAAATCTGTCCTCTTTTCTGTTGGATTCCTGCCACTTCTTTTTGAAATCAGCCACAAAGTAAGACAATTTCTTTTTTATATTCGAAACTAGATTTTTCGGACAATTAGTGCGATTTTGAATGTATATTTTCAAGAAACTAATTTGGTCTTCTATGTTCTTCACGTTAGATTGTTTCATTACATCATACAAGGACCACCTTGTTAAAAAAATATCAGTAGAACCAGATCCTTGAAAGAAGAAATACATTAAAAGAGTCACTTAAGTTACAGGGTAATATTACCTGGGTTACCCACACATTAAATAATAACCTTTATTTTAAATTGGCGCAAATATGCGCAAACTTTTATTAAAGATTTTCAAAACTGATGAGCTTTATTACCAAAATAAGTTAAAATATTAGCCCGGAAGTGCCCGGAACCGAACTATTATCCTAAGTATATATAATTATAATTGAAATGTTTATTCAATTTTATCACTAGGTGTATTTATTTCGAATTAAAGACTATCCATTATTATTAATCTATACAAATAGCGAATGAATAATGTACTAACCTGTAGCTAAAGCCTCCATGGCAAAAACAATTCACAGATAGAACACAGTTCAAATTATAGTAGCTCGAAAGTAATGGCTAATGAGTAAAACTTACAAGTTCCAACTTGTGAGGCGCCCCTCCCCCGCCGCCAGCGCTCTTGCCCCCCGTTTGTTAACGGAATATAATGGAGGGGACTTTAAACTATAGTCTCCAAAAGAAACATATCATTTATCGTCATTTTTGAATTATGATTTTTTGCCAACTTTTCCTGCTTTTGGCCCCTCTGTGGCGGCGGTGGATAATTCGTTCTAATAGTTTGGCGAGGGTGGATAATAGACTTATTCGTCTATATCCAGTCGGATCACTGTAAGTTTTTCCAGGTTTGAGGAATATTAGGATTAGAGCTTGTCAACTGGGAAGTATCCTATTCTTAGCCATGCTTTAAAGATTGCCGTTCGGAAGCATATTGATTTAGGTGGAAGATTTTTGAGAACTATGTTTGGTAGCATATCTTCTCCAGGGGCTTTATTAGGTTTCAGTCTTTTAATATATTCTTTGACTTCTGTGCGTGTGGCTGGTTCTGTGAGAGTTGTATTATTAAAGGTGCTGTTATTGTACACAATGTTGTGCACAACTTTTAGTACAACCTGTTGAACGTGTTCTAGGTTGTTTGCTTTAAACGTGGTAGTGAATACTTGCTCCAGATGATCAGCAAACACTTCGATTTTTTTCCTTGTCTTCTGAATATGCACAATCATTGAATCGAAGCGTAGGCATTATTTGAGATTGTTTGAGAATATTTTTTGTGGCTCTCCACATATTGGGATCTCCATGGTTTAGATTTCCTATGTATTGATTATAGGATTCAATTCTATGTTTATCTAATTTGTCTCTGATCAGTCTTATTAGTTCATTGAGTCGAGCTTTGATTCCTGGGTCACGAGTTCTTTGCCATTGTCTTCTGATTCTGTGCTTTCCTTAATTAGGTTAAATATACTAGGTGGAGGATTTAGGTGGTTAGAAAATCTACGCGGTCGGCTTGCGATTGTGGCATTATGTACTGCCTGATTGAGGGCATCCTTGAATGTTTCTGTAGGGTTGTCAATATCCGAGTGCGAAGTGAGATACGTTGGGCAAGACAACAGGTTGTTTAAAGATGTTCGGAATAGGTCCCAATCTATTGGTCCATTTATTAGCTTAGGAATTTTGGGGTAATGTTGAGGGGAGTTGTTGACTGTTATGATTACAGGCAGGTGGTCCGAATCAAGCTCCGTTAAGACCGTCCGGTTAACTGGAATAGCTAAGTTCTTGTGTAGAGTTATGTCCAATATATCGGGCAAGTAGTCGACTCTCTATGGATAATAAGTGTAGTGAGGGGGTGCTGAAATGTGTATTGCAAGCTCAGAATCATAATTGTTGAGTTTAGTGCCGCTGGGGTTTGTTTTCCTGCATCCCCAGTTTGTATGTTTGCAGTTAATATCTCCTACTAGTAGTGTGGGTTCCAAGTTATCAAAAATACTTTCAAGTTCATCACGTTTGAGCTATTTATTGGGCGACTTGTATACACAAATAAGTTTAAGCATGGTCGTCATGGTAATGTTTGCTGCTGTGGCTTCCATGTGATGAATATTATCCAGATCGAATGGGGTTATTAGTAGATTCCGCTTTGCTATTATCGCCGCTCCTCCCCATCTTACTGTTGCTTCTCAGTCTTTTCTGAAGATCCGATATCCTGGTATTGTGAATTTTTCGCTGTGTACTAGGTGCATTTCCGTAACGCAGGCAATGTCTATGTTGTGCCTTGCAATAAAAGAAATAAATGTTGACCTTTGTTTTTTAAGTCCATCGGCATTCCAATTTGCTAGTGTTAGCTTATGTATTGTGTTAATATTATTTGCCGCCATTCAAAAGGATTAGAATTAATGACATTATATAGTTTTTAATCTGATCTATATGGGGTGTTATCAGTTCAAGGATAGATTGTAAAATTTTTGATATAAAGGAGTGGGAGCTTGGTGTTGATTGATTATTATTTGCTGAGCTGTATTAGTAGAATTATCGTTATTAGTTACGGTATCGCGATACGTTGGATTGGAAGTGACGTTCCCTGTTATAAAGGCGTTAGGATTGGTTGATCGAGTAGGTGCGTTGGTTGGTTGCGCAGAAGACAGTTATTGTTAAACTTTTTGATGTAAGGGCATCCCCTATAGTTGGCTGTGTGTTCTCCTCCGCAGTTAACACATCCAGGTTTAACATCTTTTATTTTTTGGCATTTGCTGTAATGGTGATGCTCGGTGCACTTAACACAGCGTGGAGGTAGGTGGCAGTAATTCTTGGTGTGTCCTACACGCTCACATTTGGTACACTGTGGTGTTTCACTGTTTTTCCGTCGAGGCTCCACGGAAACTACGCAATACAAGAGTCTATTTAAATTGAATATGTGTTTGGTTTTGTCCGTTTTTTGTAACTCGCCCGCAACAAGCGGCATTGGTAATTTCTTGCTGTTCAGTAATCGGGTTATTTTAATTACTGGATATTTTAATTGTAGCAATTCTGATGATATTTTCTCTTCGGAGATAGAAATGGGAACATTTCTTATAATTGCTGAGATGTTGGCGTTTTCAACAAACTGGTAGGTGTAGTAGCTCACTTTTTGCTCTTCATAATATCTGGTGAGGGTTCTGTAATCATCAGAGCTGCTGAAGTTAATCCTTAGCTGTGTGCCTTTATAGGATGTGGAGAAATCATCTTTCTTAATTACGTTTTTGATATCTTTAATTATGTTTTGGTAATACGTGCCGTTGGGTAAAAATATCGGCGGTATTTTAGGTTTTTCAGATACTTCGGGTGGTTTGGGTGTGTTATCTGATGTTTGTGGCTGGGTGGATATTTCTTGTGTGGATTGCATCTGATATTTCTACATTTGCTCTTATTTTTAACAGTGCTGTCAAACGATTGAGAGTCTAGAATCGGAATCGGTTCTTTAGCTTTAAGAATCAGTTCTGCAGCGTCGTTAAAACCAATTCTCGATTCTAGAATCGAGAATCGAAATCCGATTCTTGTGGAATCGATTCTTTTCAGAATCGAGAATCGATTCTTCAAAATTTCCGATTCTTGACAGCACTACTGGATATCCTTCTACTGACTTTTACGAATTTATGAACGCCCTTCTTGTGTAATTTGTATTAGTAATTATTAGTTGGTTAAAATTTGCAAATTATCGAACATTAGTTTAAAATCAATGTCTCTTCTTCGTCTGTGTATAGGACAATGACCTGTTAATTACCTACAATAGAGTAGGTTCTGTGTGCCCTCTTTGCACGTATACAGAGCAGGAGGCTAACTTAACCCGTCAAACAGAGAAGAGATGTTCCACTACAAGGTTTACAACTGTCAAAGATGTTTGTATGACAACTGCTACCGACTGGTTTACGTACCCTCCGAAGCACGACCGGTTGCATATGTCACTAGAAAATCAATGTATGTATAATTATAAATTTAAGTTTACAACTCAAAGGTATATTCATAAAAATATTGTTCAGTCTAAAGAATTTGCACTTGCTATAGCAACTGTAATGTGAAGTTTTTCTTTTACTGGAGGTGTAATCAGCTACTGTTTAATTATAAATTTTAGGAGTAATAAAGTTGTTTACGTTGATTCAAGGATAGATTTATTTACTTTTCTCTATGGAAACAATATTTTCTTAAAAAAACATTAAGTTTTATCCATTATAATCACAATCTTTATCAGCAAACTATATGCAAAACATTTTGCATTAACTCCTATGAAAACATTCGAAATGAACGTAACTTAACGTTAACATATAAATTACTAATACAATTAATTACAACCTACACACATTCTGAAAATCTTATTTTAAATCGTGCTTCAGTTTCACAGGTTTTTCCTTCATGTGCCTTAATAGAATATGCTGTTTCAGACTGTACTTACGGGGAGACTTATACGCGCACACATTACACTCAAAATATGCCTCATCATGAAGCAGCATATGCCGTTCCAAGCTCCTCTTACGAGCAGTTTTAAAACCGCACTCTTTACACTCGAAAGGCTTCTCTCCACTATGCATAGTCTGGTGTTCCTTCAGGGAGATATTTCGATTTGTCTTAAAGTCACAAATATTACATTTAAGCGGTTTTTCGCCTGTGTGAGTCAAAATGTGTCGCTGCAAGAGGTACTTCGTAGCAGTTTTAATATCGCACAGGTTACATTGAAACGGCTTCTCCCCATTGTGCATCTTCTTGTGCTGCACTAAATTGTGCTTCCATGGTGTCGTAAAGTTGCACAGGTTGCACTTGAAATACTTCTCTGGAGTGTGAACCATTTGATGAATTTTTAGGTGGTACTTTTTAACGGCCTTGAAGTTGCACAAGCCACACGAGAGAGGTTTGTCCCCGGTGTGAGTTAGGAGGTGAGCTCGCAGGTCGTATTTCGTGACTGTTCCTAAATTGCACACACTGCACTTGTATGGCTTCTCCCCGGTGTGCCTCATGTTGTGTATTGTTATGTGGGACTTGTTTTTGGTTTGGTAATTGCACAAGTCGCAACTATAAATTTGCACCTTGGAGTTGGATGGTTGGTTTATTACAATATTATCTTTAATATCAATTTCCTCTGGAACTATACATTCAAGGTTGGGTTTAAATTCTACGGGTTCATCTTTAATTGACACATGTATTCTTTCAAAGGAAGCTGGAGGAGGAGATTCCTGGGGTTCCTGTTTTATCTTAAGGTTATAGGGAGGTTTCTCTTCTGCAAAAATACGGTAAATTAAACAAATACTATTTTTAAGCACGCTGTTACCTTTAATGAAGCTCTGAAACATTGTATCTGTTGTTGTTCAATGTTTTTGTTGATTTTATTGAAAGTTTGACACACCCACTGATATTTGTCAGGTTATGTCAATGTACAGTGGAACTACTACGAAATAGACCAGTTAACTACTAAATATGAATTGATTCTTTGAATAGTGTTGGTTGAAACATTCCAAGCAAATGGTCTCAATCTATTCTCGGATCCTATCTAATCAGAGAAACAATTATGACCATCAAGTTTAACACCAAACCAGTAATAAACAATCCCAAAAAGTGAGGTTAGATATCCAAAACCCGTCAAGGAATACCTAAAACTGAGATTACGTATCGAACAGTGAGATTACCGTATTCAATAGAACAAAACACAAGATTTTGTAGCAAAATATGAGGTTAAATACCTAAAGTAGTGCTTAGAGATGCTTGGAAAACCGCGTCATCCATCTCGCCCACTTAAAACAATCCAAAAAGTGAGGTTAGATATTCAACACCTGCCAAGGAATACCTAAAAGTGAGATTACGCATCGAACAGTGAGATTACCATATTCAATAGTACAAAACACAAGATTTTGTAGCAAAATATGAGATTAAATATCTATTGAGCTCATAAATTCCCCGCTATTGGAAGTTTTGGAATAGAAGACCCGAGCCAAGCCCAAAACCAAGATCCAGTGTGCTGTTACCCAAGCAACTACAAATGTTTGCTTCATTAAATGCTTTTGATAATGACATATTGTATGTCGAAATACATACATATAAAGCTAAAATAAAAATTAATACCTGTTGAAATTGCCTATTATTATTATTAATATATATCTAAAGTAGTGCTTAGCAATGCTTGGAAAACCGCGTCATACATCTCGCTCAATCAAAACAGCACCAACAGTACGCTAATCCAGCATCACATAAGAAGGCTATATACTTGTACATTCTCTGGGGTTAAATACAAAAACCAAATAGACAACCCGCTAATGGTCTTAAGATTAAACTGCACCGTCTAACATGTTCCTGATGCAGACTGTGGATCAGATCAGCAGTTGCTTGCTAGGCTAGGAATTTGAAGATGTATAAAGAAGAACAACTACAACAAGATAAAGATGCACTGACAGACATTAACTCATTCTCACTAGAACCATCGCGGATATAAGCTATTTGCTAGAATCAAACATTATCCCCCAGAGAAGTGACAAATGCTATAAACAAGCTACGCAGTAATAAAGCCATTGGTGAGGACGAATTTAGCGATGTGAGACGATTAAAGTACCTATTGGGGAACAAAGGAATAGAAATTTTCACAAAGATATATAACATAATATGGGAGTCGGGTGAATGGCCGAAATATTGGACAACTCTATATTCATTATCTTTAATAAAAAAGATTCTACTACCAAGTGTGTGGCAGTTGTTACGGACCAAACGAGCTTTATCGTCGGACCGCAACAGAAAGATGGAAGTGCCTTCGGCTTACCTCAGAGAAGTAGGAGTGGTTCACGAGAAACCCTTAAGGGAAGGAAATCGAACGTAGTTATGTACGGAATAGGGTGACCATACGTCCCGTTTTTAACGGGATTGTCTCATTTTTTAACTTCGTGTCCCGTTGTCCCGAAAAACTCAAAACGGGACGCGAATTGTCCCGTTTTCTAGTGCACATACTCATACGCGCGGAAGCGAGACTTGCGGGATGGAATAACAATTCTACAAGAGTTGAAAAAAAATGGTATGAGATATTTAAGTTTCTGGATAGTGAAAAAAATTGTTTTGCAAATATTCTAATGATTGTTGAATTTGCTCTTGCTATTCCAGGAACAAGTGCAGCAGTAGAAAGTATATTTTGATTACAAATGCGCTACGGACAGATGAGAAAAATCGTTTCCTCGTAAAGAATATTGAAGCACTAATAGTATGTAAAACTCATTTTAAAAATTTTACGTATAGTGATTTCTATAATTTTCTTCTGACGAATCCCAAATTATTACAAGGTATTAGTGGATCTGATAAATATAAAACCTAAGAAGCATCTCCTTCCACATCCACTGTATAGTGCCTAATTGGATAATCCAGAGAAAATATTGAAATTTGTTATGTTTAAACATTAAAAGTAATGTTATAATAAAAATATAATTTTAATTATTTATTCTATCCCCCCCCCCCACCATCACATATCTTCTGTCCCGTTTTTTATTTTACAAATCTGGTCACACTAGTAAAGAATAAGTCAAAATTAGTGGGCGCCACTTTCCAAATCACAGCTGATTGCAGGTGAATTACGGGAATTGGACTCATCTTTATTGTGCCTCCCCCTGCATATAAAGCTTATAAAGTTCATGCACAATACAATACACACAAATAAAAGATATGGTGAATTTTAAGACAAATATAGTTCTATCGCTGAAAATTGGTAACACACATTATACAAAAAAAATAACCAAAACGGTAATAATTATAGTTCAACACAGAGGGAAGTTAGAACGTTGTAACAAAGAGCTCGCTGCTTTGAACAAAGGCGCTTCTCACCTGTAAACTGACTTTAATTTTTATGTCGTGTACGTATTGTTCTTGCATCCTCCCTCCAGTGACAACCAGATTCCCTCCCGAAAAAAATATCTGGGTTCAACACTGCAGCAAAGTAATATTCGAAAAATGGAAAGTATATTTCAAATTGACCCGACGATCGAGTAGGTAAAAGTCTATATACTGCTCTTATAGTAAAAGTAATGTATAAAATCAACCGTGGCGACCCGTGTCGCCCATACAAAAGGGAAGTGGGAAATAGCAAATGGAGAATGAGTTGTCGGAAAGACGTTAGCGCGTTAGACTTCTACGTTGAAGGTCCTGGGTTCAATTCCCAGTACCGAACATCGGATTTTTAACAGCCGTTCTCCCTCGCAAAGCAATGACAAACCAGCGAGGTATTCTGCCTAGTAAATCTTCTCCGGAGTGGAAGTGTGATTCGGAGCCCATGTTAAGCTGTAGGTCCTCTATCTCTGTGACACTCTAAAGATGCAACACAGATATAGGAGAGAAGATCGCTACATCTCGTAAGAGATAAAGCACTCGAAGAAGAAGAAGCTGTATAATTTAGTCAAGACAGGTCATGTTTTATTTTCTACAAGTAAAATCACTGCAGTGCTTAGAGATGCTTGGATGCCGCGTCCTCGGTGCGCTCTTTCAAATCAATCAATCAAATCCTGATCGAATGTTTTTTTAGATTATGCTGTATGTACTTATAGCAAAACAATTCATTATTACTGTCAAAAAATCTAATAGGAATTGTGTTCTTTAAAATACAATAATCGCGATTTTTTTCGTATAATATGATTTTCTTAGATGTATCATCTCTTTAAATAAGTCCCTAAATGCAACAATTTACCCATTATAGCAGTTCAACTGTTGTATAAGTTTTAGCCTTTATAAATTATTACCAATTTACCACATATGAATCTGTATGTGTAATGTTCAAAAATAGGTTAGTGTGCGATTAATCTTCAGATTTCAACTAATTCAAAACTTGCGAAAATAAAACCTCGATGAACACCTTCCCATCATGGACATGTAATTATTTAAATAGCTTAAATTGTTGCAATAATGAATACTTTTATTTTTTTAACCTAATGAACGTTTTTAACTAAACTTTTCTACTTACAGTCGCCAGAACATGAAGGCTAACCAGTTAGGAAACACATTGGGATCTTTGAAAGAATTTAGTTCAAGCACCGTCTTATTATTCAGATCAATTGAGGACGATAAGTAAGTTGAATGGGATTAATCAAACTATTTCGGACCTTTCTTATTTTTAGCGCCCAAAACTTGGAGTTGGCCATAAGCATGTCCAACGTAGATATAAACAGTCAAAATTACCTTGGGGAGACACCTTTATACCTCAGCCTTAAACTTAACGATCAGACAGTTTTGTCATGTGCCTCCTCCATGCGGATTGTGATGTGAACATTCCCACTGGGGAAAAGGTAATCCCCTTGCATTTGGCTATTGCACGACCTTCTCTTGATATTGCAAGTGAGCTGCTAAAAAGGGGTGCAGATGTAAACATGCAAGAGCAGCGTAGGCTTCTTTGGTTCATGGACTGGGAACAATTTACCAATAAAACACCTCTGCATTGTGCAGTACAACTCAACAGTTTAAATGCAGTTTGTTTGTTGCTATATTATGGGGCCGATGGGCACCTTACAGCCAGCAACAACATGACGGCCTTGAAATATGCTCTGCATAAGAAACTAGTTGAAATTGTGGCGGTTTTACTTAATTTTTATGATTTTCAAAAACGGCCCATTGTAATAGACCCGTTCTCTAGCTTACGACCCGAGGGCATTGATTTACTTATACACTGTTTCGAATTCAGCCATGATGCAACTTTGTTCAAATTACTCTGGCATCATACCAATGGCCTTGTTGATGACCTTAGACTGAATTATTTGCTCGTAACTTACATAAGAAACTCCCGGTTTACTTCTGAGGATTGGTTAGAATGCATCCATTTAATTTTGGGCCTTTATATCATGCGTGAGCCCTCCCACCCTGCAAAATTCCATAAAAACTTCTTTGTTGACGTATTCGGTGCTTTTTCATCAAAAAATATCCACTCAGAAGACAGGGTAAGTATCATGAGCACGTGCCTAAGCCTGGGGATTCCCGTAACCCCGGATGATTGCGAATATGGCCACGGACTTTACGGATTCGGAGACGAGATGGAAATGTTGATTTATGCTATCAATCGTCTAGAATATCGCGTTGGTTTAGATACGATAACCGCATTCGTTCTTCCTGTGGCAGCCGATCTGTACAGGGACCTATTTTATGAACTGCTTAAGGAGCAATTCCAAAAGTTTCGCTTTTTTATAAGTGAAAGATACGAGTTGCAAGTGCGCCTGGATTATTACCTGGAGCTGTTGGGGTTCTATTCTCTGTCTGTCAGTGTAAAGGGAGATATTCAAATGTTGTGTGGAAGTTTACCAATAAACGACCAGAAACTGATTCTTGCCAAGCTCGATCGGCTGCCGAGTTGCCCAACTCTATTTGAATTGTGCCGGGACCAAATAAGAAACAGTATTAAGCGGTCGGTTCGGTATCCATACCAATTTCATGACAGTGTGAAGAAATTAAACTGTCCTGAAGTAATTCATGAAGTGATCCGCTTCAAGAGGCCTATATATTTCTGAAGTACAGCTTCCATTGTTAAAAGCAATGAAATTAGGTTGTTGTGGAGAAACAAACATTTTTTCAAATTTCAACGAATAGCAATTGTTTTATTGTGCTGTAAATGGTTTCGTGTTAAAAACAAATAACAACCCGAGTATTGGCAGGTTATGTTGAAAAAAAATCAGCAATCATTTTTACAGTTAAATCAAATCTTAAAAGCAAATGACAGTTGTTTTGCTGGTAGAGTAAATAGCTTGTAGAAAACAGTTAACAATGTAATGTAGTGTTAATTTGATTTTCTTGAAATTCAAACGCCACCAACGGGAATTTTTGTGCTTGTTGCTGTAATTATAACCTTTAAAGGGAGGGTCAATTGTTTTTGTTGTTCTGCAGCCTGGTTTTGTTTTTAAATCAAATGACAATGGAATAAACAAATAGCAGCTGTCATACTATTATTACACCAATATCATTTGTTTTTACAGTATGGTTAAGGTGAGTTGATTTATTAATTAAAAACAAATGACAATCGAACTATTGACTTGGCTTAATTGAAAAAAAAACACTTGTGTGTGATCTGCTAGTATGGTTATAGTACCGTAAGGTGGGGCTAGTTGCAACATTTTCAAAATTATTTTGTCGATAACTTTTTTATTTTTTTGTCAAATTTCACAGCATTGGTAGCAAAATTTTAGTCTTCTGGTGTAGTACCCGATTTTAATAAAAAATGTCAACGAAGTTAATACCGTCGTTTGGGGTGAAATTGATCATAAAAAAAAAAAGTCTATCGCGTGAATTTTCTCTGTGTGTAAAAACTATTTTTTGTAGATAAGTTGTTTCAATAGATGTTAGTGTCAGGAACAATATCCAATAGAAAGAAAATATAAAAAAATTTCATTAAAGGTTGCAAAGAGGAAAAATGTCATGAACAATCTCAGACTATAAGTGGGGTGTGATTGATCACAAGAAATTTAATTCATAGAATAAGCAGGGAGCTCCATACAACCGGATCAATCTGACCCCAGTCTGTTTCGGACTTACGGTTCAAAAGTTATACGAGTTTTCATTGTTGGGGGTGAGATTGTTCACTGCGGATGAGATTGATCAATGGCAAATTAGTAATGCAACAACAAAATAAATATTTTATGATTAGATTTTCAAAATGAACATTTATTTTCTGGTTCAAATACAAAAAAAAAACTGTTTTATACAACGAAATATTATGTTCTAAAATATACTTAACAGAAAGCGGAGGATTGTTACATTTCGTAAACATCGATTTCCTTTTCGAATAAATAAGTAACTTTATGGTTAATGTTATTAACAGTAGGAGTTGGTAAAATGGCTATCACGTCTTCTATGTCAGCTACAAATTCATCATCGGGTTGGGGAGCAAAAAATAATAATCGTGTCTTATTAGAAGATTTCATCCCTAAGAGTTCAATCTCTTGTTTTCCTTCGTTAGAATTTACACCCTGTATTACTGCCGTGTAGCGGTAAACCGTTTTCTTTCTGGATGCTCCTAGACCTTTACTAGTATAAATTTACCAACTTCAATATCTTCAAATCGTGGTTCAAAGTATTCAGTTTCTTGTCGTCCAACCTCTTGAACGTCTTCAAGACGTTCATCATCTGAATTGTCGTTAGTTAGTGGTTCATGGACATCTGAATCGCTAGAACTATCATTGTTTGCTGTAACGCTTTTGCCAGGCTCCACTGTAAGCTTCTTGCGTTTTACATTTCTTCTTGTTGGTGCTGCTGAGAATCGTTGTTGTTGTAAATAGTTTAAAAGGGTATCGTTAACATCGGCAACAGCACCACTAGTATCATTAACTGGAATTTTGCGAAAAACTCGCTCTGGATCCATTGGCACGATTCCCGTTGCTTGAAATGAGCCGATGAGATCATTCTTAATGGCATTATTACATTTCTTTTCCATTTCGACGAGAGTGGAGTAAAGCAGTTGAGGAAAATCCTTCTTATCTATTGACGTTTGCTGTTTATGTGTCGCCTTCCAATTCGTCAATACGTTTCTCCACGCAACCTTAACACGTTCGCGGACAGTGAATATAAAAAATAACGTAAGTACATATTCATAAAACTTATAAAACAGCAACAAAACATCAAAGAACAAAACATTATGTGTAAAAGTTTTCGAAGCATTCACCAACGCACAAGGCTGGTTTATTTTCACATATTTTGCACCTCCAACTAGTTTGTACTCTTTTCTGGTCCTTCGCGCATTGTCTACAACGCAAAAAATAGCTTTTTCGTTTACAGTTTCCAGGAAGAGGAATTTTCTCCATAAAATGTTGAGCATTAGTAATAGCAACGGCTTCTTGGCGTCGGTTTTGACGAATTGGTCCGGGTTTGACAAAGAATCTTCCATCTTTGACGTCCATAGGAACTTGCAGAAGCTCTCTAATTAGTCTCTCCCGAAATTCTAGGAAGCCAATTTTGGAATAGTTGTGCTCTTTGAAGGGAAGAAAAGCATTCATCACAGTTACATCTAACAAGTGAAACATTACTTTTTTATACCATCTCACCGTTTTTCTTGGACAAGAGTAATAAGAGACCATTTGGTCACATCGGTCTACACCGGACATGTGCTTGTTGTACTCGCAGATTTCTTCTGGTTTGGTTTTCACTTTGCCAAATCGGTTGAGTACATCTATCAATTTTGGGTGATATTTTGTAGTAATGCACATTACTTCCCGCTTGTCTTTCCACTTTGAAACATACACTTTTCCATTACGCATCCATATATGTTCTGATTTCTTCAATTTTTTAGATGTAAGTAATTTTGGATTATCCTTTCTATTTGATCTTAGCGTACTTGTAGTGTGAGTTTTATGCTCTAAAAGCTGATTTGATAGGCGGACACTATTATAATAGTTATCCATAAAAAGATGATGCCCCATATTCAAATAGGGTTGCATTAGACGGAAAACAAGAGAGTCAATTTTTGATTTCACCACGTCATTATCAGTTTGTTTGCCCTTATAGATTTCTATATTGAACACATATCCATTTGGAGCACAGAGCTCGTAAAACTTGATACCATATTTAGAATTCTCTCATAACGTCTTCCAGACATTACGGATTGAAAACTTGGGTGATAGTATAGAGGATCATTAGAAAATACTTTTCGTATTGTAGGAAACCCAATTTGTGCTCGCAATAAGGTTAGGCCAATAAACTTATCAAGTTCTTCGTTATTTAATTCTTTGAGTGTGACTGCTCTGGCGTATTTACGGTGTGGCCTCGATTCGTTACACATTTTTTCACCATAATTGTTTGTACACTTCAAAACCAAGTTAGCAACTTCATTTGTCCACAGTTTTCTAAAAATTTTAACGGGTGACATATTATCTGTTATGTTTATGTTGATTCCTGCGGAATTTGTGTCAAAATTGAAATCAGGGATGTCGGCTGTAGTGTTAGTCCATTCTTCTTCAGATTCTTCTACAGATTTTTCTCCGGCGGCTTGATCTTCTGTGTTATTGCCGTCGATGTCTTCTTCGTAATCAGAAGAATCAGAACTTTGGTCAATTGCAGCATCTATTGAAAATGTTGGATCGTCCCCATATTCGGCATCATCATGAAAAGGGTCATCTTCCGAATCGTCAGATAAGGCCGACATTGCTTCGTCTGCATCCTCATGTAACCTTAAAAGTCTTGCTTGCTCTTGTTCATACATTCTAGGAGTAATCAGCCTCAAGTAAAATGTTTTCTTGAAAAATAGAATACTAACAATAAACAGGTCTAATAATAAAGGCTACAAATATCAAAGTTACTTTGAAAAAGTAGATTCACACTGCACAGTAAAACACGTGTGATAAAGTTTACCATTAGGAACCGACTGCAATTGCAGCTGTTACACAGTCGGCGCATTGTACATATCACACCATACACACCTGACCAATCAGATAAATTAACGATTTCAAGGGACAGTGCCCAAAAAATTTTTGAGATGTGCTAGGACACCGAGTATGGAAAAGCATTGTGGCAAATATAAAAATTGGCTGCAATTGCAGTCGTGCTCCTTGTAGAGAGCAACTTGCGGACTGCTATTACAGCCATGTCCCGCCGGAGCTTCTGCAGATTGACTGCAATTGCAGTCCTGTCCGCGAACGTGTTAAATGGACGGAAAAATCCCACGTCTAAAGGCTGGGTCAGGTGGGTTAAATTTTTGGGTAGGCAGACGAAAGCAATGTTGTTTTCTTGACATTGCGTTGAAACAGTGTCAGCAAAATGCGACGAAAGGTTGTCCCCCAGCAACACTTTACGTCCTGGTAACCTTTTTGCATGCGGTAAAAAGGATGATTCAAACCATTCTGTAAATGTTTGTGCATCTATCCATCCATGATGCGTTCTGTTATAACGCGATCCGGAACTGCAGCACTTCTCCTTGCAACATGGTTCTCCTTTTGGTCCCATTTCTACCCATTACTGCCACATCTTCTCGGCCTTGTAAACGACGTATGGGGGTAATAGCACTCCAGATGCGGAACCGCACATCATAACAGTTATGGCAGTTTTCGTAAAATTACATACACGTTCTGGATACTTTGTGCCCCGGCGAAAGAGCATCTTCTTTTTGCAGGGGTCATCTTGTAAATTCGTCTCGTCATAGTTGAACACATTACAAGCAGGAACGTCTTTCAGTGTGTCGCGTAAATTTTGAAAATATTCAACTATAGTTTCTCGACCTACATTTGCACGACATTTTTTTATATTCGTGGCAATTTTTTGACTAATTTTACTTTTGTGCCGTTCTAATAAGCTATAAACCCAATCTTTACTCGGCATATTGTCTTTGAATCTTGTTATAGTGCGGCCTTTGCTATCTAAATAGTTTTTGGCTAGGTTCCGTATATCCACAATACTTAACGGGAATCCCCATTCTCCACACAAACTGGCAGACTTAATGAAAGCTTTTTCTTCATTTTCAGAGAAGACGGTTTGTCCCCCCGTTTTTTTAATGCACAAACCACAAAATTTGTTTCTGAGGGTGCCAAATGGTATTTTGAACTTAGCTGAAGCGCGGCGTAATGACCACCCATCTTCACTTACTTTCTGTAGCGCTGCCTCTAATGTTGCTGGGTCAAAATCTGCATATCTTCGTGCACCCAATTTCCTTTTGTATTGTCGTGGCATGATCTATTTACTAAAAAAGAATAATACTATCAGTACGGCCATGAAATTCACCCTAAAAGCCTTAAAATTTGTTGATCAATCTCACCCCGTGCTTGAGATCAATCTGACCCCATCGAATAAATTCAATTGTAAACTCGCAATGTGTTATCCGAAATGACTGAATGTTAGAATATGGCCTCCAGAAACATCAACAAATAGTGCCATACCGGCAATTTATTCAATACTAGGTCATAATTCGACTTACCAATCAAAGTTCTGGAAATTATGAATGCCAGTAAAAACAGCTACAAATTTTAAATGAAATTTTTTTACACAACACAGCGTATTAGCGAGTCGACACGCACATAGGTTATTCGGCCATGTTTTCGCTACACAAATCTGGTGGCGGAAGACGAATCTATCCGGCGGTTTGGCGCTAGATTTAAATTTATGAAAATGCAACTTGGTGATCAATCTCACCCCCGGTTATCTATCTCACCCCAAACGACGGTATTTAATATAATATTAAAAAAAAACAGGGTATTGCAAGTTAGACGCCTAAAAGGGGTTACTTGCAACACATGGCTTTTTTCAGTAGTAATTACATTTAGGAGTGCGTATACATTTACTTGCAACACAAAATATTAAAAAAAAATAATTTGGCTATTTGATTGGTAGGGGTAAGATTTAAAATTTAAAAAAATGCATGTTTTTAGGTTGTTTTATTCAAAAACAAACGTAGTCAACTTATTCTTATAGGAACATTGTGCCTGATGATATCGTACCTACATACCTACTTTATCTAATACGACTAGATATAAAAAATATAAATATAAACTGACCTTTTGAAAAAGCAACAAATTAACCCAAAACTAATAATTTTTCTAGCTAAAAAACAAAAAATAATTTTAAACAAAACATGTTACGAAAGTTGCAAATACCCTGGAAATTTATAAATTCCCCGTTTTAATTTCGGTGCGGATAGCTTCAGTTTTACTTGAGTTATATCGATAAGTGATAAATCATCTATTTCTGGATATTTGAAGCTATTTTTAGGCAATTTTGTACCTACGGCTGCTCTTAGAAATTTGCAATACAATGAATTATTTTTTTTATTAAGAACGTTAGGTCTTATGGCACCACATTTCACAGTGTATGCTATAGGGAATTACAAACTTGAATTTCTCTAAGGTAGTTAATTTAGTCTGCTATTTTAAGTAATGCTGTTTGAAGAGGGCCTCCGATAACGTGTTTGGTTCGGGCTACTGTAAACTTGGGGCACTGGCACACAATATGATTCACTGTAAGGATTTCTTCACATGTATCACAGGTGGATTGGACTGTTCGTTGAAGCAGGTAATCGTGAGTGAGTTTTGTGTGACCGATTTTAAGGCGGTTTAGCACGGTCTCTTCTTTTCTGTTAAGGTCCTTGTTGTCCATCTATTTGAGAGGGAGTGGAGGTCTGAAGTATGTCTTGCTTTCTGCTATGTGAATCCATTCGTTGTGCCATTTGGTGGTTATGTATTGTTTTACATAGGTTTTTAAGTCTGACCTTGTAGCGAGTTCTGTACTGTAGGTTTCGATTTGGGTGGTTTCCTTCGCATATTTGTCCGCTGATTCGTTTCCATGTATGTCCGTGTGTGATGGGATCCATAGGTATATTACATGTTTGTTTTCTGATTCTATACAGTGTCTTATCTTCTGAATTTCTTTGATGTACTCATTTGTTGAATAAATATTTTGTAAGCCTTGAAGGGCGCTGAGAGAATCTGTAATGATGGTGAACTTATTCTCCTTGCAACTTAGGATGTATATCAAGGCTTCTTTTATTGCGTACAGTTCTGCACTGTAGACAGTTGTCATGTCGTGTAATTTGAATTTCTTGTTCGCTGACAGAGTTGTTGGATTTTGAGCCATCAGTGAAGATTTCTTTGGTTTTAGTGCGAGAAAGTATTTCATGGAAGTGGGTTTTGTATATGCCTGGGGTGGTAGTAGATTTGCAGAATCTTGTTAGTTCGAGGTTGATATTTGGCGGGTTGTTGGTCCAGGGAGGAGGGGCTTTGGGGACTGGTGTAATTGGTAGTGCCATCTGGTATTCGGAGAGTTGCTGACGGGCTCGAACGTTGAAGGGAGGTGAAATTCTTTGAGATCTGGAGTATAGATTTTGGAATAGGAGTTGGTTTATGGAGTTATACTGGGGGTGGTTTGGATTGCCGGCGATTTGAATGGTGTAAGCTATTAGTTGAGTTGAAAGTCTGTATTTTAAGGGAAGTTGTCCAGTTAATGAGTAGAGGTTTGTGATTGGACTTGTTCGATATGCACCTGTAGCTAATCGAAGGCCGTGATGGTATATGGCGTACAGTGATGATATTAGGTTCTTGTTGCTGGAACTGCACAAGCAGTATTCAATTTTGGATCTGATGAGGGCATTGGTTATGGTCAATAGTGTCTCTGTGTTAGTTCCCCAATCTTGGTGAGATATGGTTTTTATAACATTAAGTGATGCTCTGCATTTGTCTATTAATTTCTTGATTTGTGGAATCCATGTCATTCTTCTGTCCAATATAATACCTAGGTATTTGATTTCTTTTTCATATTTGAGAGCAATGTTGTCCAATTTTAGGGCGGGTGTGTCGGGTTTATGTTTTCTTGTGAAGTTAATACATTTTGTTTTTTCTGTTGAAAAGTGAAGACCGTTTTCTTTGTTCCATTGTTGAAGTTTTTCCAAGGCTAGTTGTAAGAGCTGTTTTGAAACGTTGGGATTATTATGGGAGTCGTAGATTACGAGATCGTCGGCAAATAGCGATGCTTGAATGCTTTTAGGTAAGGTATCTAGGATGTCATTGATTGCGATTAAGAAGAGGGTGACACTGATTACCGAGCCTTGGGGTATTCCATTTTCTTGAGTTTGTTCCTTTGATAAGATGTTGCCAATACGGACACTGAAGCTTCTGTCTTTTAGGAAATTTTGGATAAATTGGAGGATTCGACGCCTAAATCCCCATTTGGCAAGAGTTAAGATTATTTTGTGTTACCATATGGTGTCATAGGCTTTCTTAATGTCGAAAAAGATAGCTATTAGTTGTTCCTTTTTTATAAGTAAGTTTGTGACATCTGTTTCTAGTTGACTGAAGCAGTCTATTGTGAAATGGTTCTTTCTAAATCCATGTTGGTGTTTATTGATTAAGTTGGATTCTTCAAGGCAATTGGTTAGTCTGTTGTTAATTATACGTTCTAGTATTTTGCATAGGACTGAAGTCAGAGATATAGGACGATAGCTGTCTGCGTTATTTTTCGGTTTTTGAGGTTTTAGGATGGGGATAATAACAGATTTTCTCCAAAGTTCTGGGAATGTACCCTGCGTCCATATTAAGTTAAACAGCCTCATTAGTTCTTCTTTTAATGTGTCTGTTGAATTGTCGATCATTGAACAGTGGATGTTGTCGATACCTGGGCTTGATTCTCTCGTTTGTCTTAGTGCATATTTGAATTCCTGTTGGGAGATGATTTGGTTGTAGGGTTGGTCGACAGTTCCTGGGATGGTGATTACGGTTTTTTCCGTTTCCTGTTTTAGGGTTTGAAATTCGGGATCGTAATTCTCGGAGCTGGAACTTTTTCTAAATTGGGTTGCGAATATATTAGCTATGTCTTCGGGTGAAGTGTAGGTCGAGTTGGTAGTTTTGATACCGGTTATGTTGAATGGTGAGGTCGAGTCGTTCATTTTTTTAACTTTTGACCACATTTCTTTCGTACTCGTATTTGGGTTTATGGTTTTGACATAGGTTGTCCATGATTCTTTTTTACTTATTTTGAGGGTTCTTCTTGCAGAAGCTCTCATTTTTTTATAGAAGATAGTTTTCTGTGGTTCTATGTCTTTTGAATTTGTTAAAGGCTCTATTTTTTTCCCGTATGGCATGTTTGCATTGATCATTCCACCAAGGGACTCTATATTTTTTGATGGTAAAGTTTAATATTGGGATGGATTTTGTATCAGCTTGAATGATTGCAGTGTTGAGTTCGTATATATTGGTGTCTATGTTTTTTGTAGCGGAGAAAACATATGGGTTTTTTTGTTAGTTCCTGTCTGAAAACGTCCCATTTGGCGCTGGCGATTTTCCATTTCTGTGTTGGTATAGGTTCTACAGGAGGTTTCTGTTGGATGGTTATGGACACTGGAAAATAGTCGCTGTCATAATTATCTGTAATGACTGTCCACGTTAGTTTAGGGCCTTGCTTAGGATCGCAGAAAGATAGGTCAATTGATGAAAAACTATTTGTTTTAGAGCTGAAGTGGGTCGTTGATCCTGTATTCAGTATAGATATGTATGTTATATTGGTCTAGGGCTTTTTCTACAATTTTCCCCTTGTTATTATTTTTTTACATCCCCACATTGTGTGTGGGCGTTGAAGTCTCCGACTATTAGGAATGGTGGATGCAGTTGTTTTATAAGATCTTGTAATTCAGTTAGGGAGAGTTGATAATTTGGGGGCATGTATACATTACATATTGAGAGTTTATATGGTGAATGAATTTTTATTGCGATGGCTTCCAGGTCAGTATGTAAGTTTATTTCTTCTGTGTATATGTTTTCTTTGACAAACGTGCTAACACCTCCGCTTGCATGATCCCTTAGTCGATTTTTGTTAAAGGAGAAATATCCTTTTAGGTAGGGTGAATTTTCGATTTTCAGGTGGGTTTCTTGGAGGCATAGAACTTGAGGTTGGTGGTTCATTAGTAGCGCTTGTATATTTACTAGATGGGTATAGAACCCGTTACAGTTAAAATGAATTATATTGTGCATATTGAATATAGTGTATTGGAGATTAGTGTTCAGATAGCTCGTTGGATGCCTTTACGTATTAATAGAAGTCTTCGTTGTCTGTGGAGAGGTCCTCGAGTAGTAGCTGTTGCTGCATTTTTTTCATCAGTCTTGTAAATTTAGCTTTAATGGCTCGTGCTTCTAGGCTAGGGTATAAATCTTGCATCATATTAACTAGGTTAGGAGTATTTTCTGTATATTTTCTTGATATTGATAGGGGATCAGATGAGCCGAAAGTTTCTTTTATGAAATCCTTAAAATTAGTATAGTTTAAGGGGTAATTATTTGATGGTTCCTCTAATAGTTTTTGGATGGGGGCTAGGTATTCTTGTACAGTTAGATGTTCTCCGTCTGATTCTTTGTCTGTGCTTTTCTTGATTCGTTTGATTTTCTCGGGGTTTTTTAATTTGGGAAGTATCTCCTGGAGCGTTTCAGTTTGGGTACGGGTTGTTGGTGTGGGGGTAGACATATTGAGTATATTCTCGAGTGGTAGTTTGTTCAATGTCGGGGGAGTCATATGAGGATGTTATTGTAATTTGGGATAGGGTACGTTTGTTTTGCGTTATAGGAAGTATAGTGAAGTTTGGTGGAGGATTTTGATTTGGGCACTGCTCTGCTTTGTGTCCTGGTTGGCGACATGTGAAACACGTTGTGATTGTAGATAGGAATATTCTATATTCTGTGTCCTCAAATTTAATAATTAGTGATTCGGGAAGCAGTGTTGCGGATAGTGGTTCGATATAGATTTGTCGTCTAAAGCTTAGTATGTGGCTGTATTCTTTTTCGTCGAGCCCTGCTTTTAGGAAAGATATTGTTGATAAGGTTTTGATTCCGATATTTTGTAGGGCAATTTTTATGTGTTCGTGAGGTATGGATGGGCATACATTCGATATTACGACTCTTAGAGCTGGAGATATTAGTGGACGTAAAGTGGTTTGGAGGCCTTCAATCGTTATTATTTTATATTTACTAGTGAGATGGTCGACTAGTTTTTTGTCCCTTAAGTAAATGCATATTCTGTTATTTGACATTTTGGAGGCGAAGATTATGTTTATGGGACCTACAATATTGCCAATCGTTTTTATATATTCCTTGAGATTTCCCCCTTCTAGTCCATTGATGATGATAACTTGTTCTTTTTTCGGAAAGTTTATTTGTTGGTCAGATGTTATATTGGCGAAGGATTTTGTCGAGAGGTTATCTGCATTGGAATGTACAGATTGTTGTGGATTGTTCGGAGTGCTGTTTGTGTTATTCATTTTGGTTAGGTTTTAGTTAGTAAACCCCTGTAGACAGGAGTTTCTTTGTTGTAATTTTATGGGAAGGTTGTTACCTGGTTTTAACTAAAGAATCACTTTGTTTATTTAAACTTTATATTTAATTTCCGTCTGGTCGCGGTAAGGCGATTTAGATAACGTGCACTGGCGCGTTTGATATCGACGTCACGCTGTCGCGGTCAGGGCGGAACTCCAATGAATTATTATTTTCACGTAAAACTTCTTGAACATGACCAAGATACATTACGGCCTGACGTCTCTTCGTTTCAGGAATAAATTGAACCAATATATAATCTCCTTCATTGTATTCATTTGGTTCTAAATTAAATTCATCCCAATTGTTGGAATCTGAATCATGGACAGACATGTGGCTATCCGACAGCGAGGTGTCGCTCTCTTGTGAAGTGGTGGCTCTCGAAAATGTTTTTGTGTTATCATCATCTTCAGATTCTATTACATTTGTTGCTTCGTCTTTTTCAGTTGTATGGAAAGATACACTTCTTCCTGCAGTTACATCTAATCTCTTTTTGCGTTTAATCTGCTTATTTCCATCTGGAAAGCGAGTCTGTTATAACGCGTCCGCGAAAATATTGTTTAAAGCATCTTGATTCAAAGATGCTTGGCACCAATCTGGCAGTCGCTTTAGCACTTCTTTTCTATTCAAAGGATATATCCCTGTGGCCCTGAATACTGCCACCAAATTTTCAGCTTTTACTTTTTCAAGAGTTTGTCTTAATAATCTTGGAAATTGATCCTTTGGAATACACCTGTTTTTTTGTTTCCAATTAAGTAGAACATCTCTCCAAGCAGATGTAACTGGCTTAAAAAAAGCCGCGTCCAAAGGCTGACATAAATGTGTCGAGTTAGGCGGCAATAGTATAAATCTAATATTCTATTCTCTGCAGGCACGCATCACTCGATCTGAAAGGAGGCTCGACAAATTGTCTCCTGTCATGACTTTTGGTCCATCTTTTTGTCGGAAATATTGCAGACCAATTTGAAAAAAACAGTCTTCAAATATTGTAATGTCAAACCATCCCGATGTAGACCGATTATATCTCGCACCCTCTATGCCATTTTCAGTCCATGTGTCATATAAATATAGCGACTTATACACAACGTATGGTGGTAATATATGCCCTGCAACTGACCCGGCTATCATAACAGACACTGAAGTCTTGGAGGAATCCATATACTTTTCACTATGATGAGCACCTCGTTTAACAATGACTTATTGACGACCAGGATCATCAGAAAAATTGGTCTCGTCGTAATTACATAATAATATTTTAAGGAGGCACATTTTCTAGTGTATTCTTCAACGAGTGTAGAATGACAGCTATTATTCACAAGGATGAAAATTCTGTCACGATCCAAATGCGAGTGACAGAATCATCGAGTCAATACTAGCTATACTACACGAGTAGGAGACTATACTTTCTCTACGACTGTTTCATAGGAAGTTACAATTTTTGGTCCGAATCAGTATAATAAAAATTTTGCTTTAGATGGACGTATGTTGGTTCACTTACCACAACCATTTTACGCCGTGTACACCATTGTGTACTGTTTTTGCGATTTCTTCGGAAGTAAATTAATACACGTCGTTTTCGCGGGTTCCGTTATTTCTGGTGGCGAACACATTTCAGCGTTTTCGCTGACTGAATTATTCATACCTAGTTCTTACTGGTTTTACGAATACGAAAATTTAAAACTGTTTTTGATAGTTACTTCAAAAACAAGTGGGAGATCCCAAGCGCTAACATGCCACGCCCACTAGCTTCCGGTTCCGCAATTTATCGTTGGATTCTGATACAGAATCCCACTGAAATAGAGAACAGAATCCAACGGAAATGGAGAATATCTATCATTCTTCAACTAAAAATGTATATGTAACGAATACATTATATTATAGTCGTAGAGAATAGAATATCCTCCAACTCAGTAAAATATTCATTAATCATTTCCCTGGAAACATGAGCTCTGGCCCGCTTTATGTTTTCGCATAATCTTGCAAAATACTAAAATATATTTTTAAACTAAATTTAATTAAAAATATTTGACTCTGCGTAAGCGGTATAAACGAGGATTACGATAAAGAAAAAATAATTATTGGCTAGTTACAACCTACCTTAGATTTGTGTCGGTTTAAAAAATTTCTCGTCCAAGCCAAACCTGGCATATTGTTTCTTCCGAAACGATTCTCCCGAACACCTTTTTGATCCAAGTAATGTTTTACTGTTAACCGTATGTCATATGCGGTTAATGGAAACCTCCATTGTACGGCCAAAGGAATATTATTAACAAATGCTTCCTCCTCTTCCTTAGGAAATACAGGCTGCCTCCCAGGATTTAAGGGAAACAGATTTCTTGTCTACTCCCTAACTGTTTCTTCTATTTTCGTGGCATGTTGCAACTTTTGGACATGCACATAAAAAAACATTTATACAAAAACTTTTCAACTAACTGAAAACTGGATATTTAACGTTTTAGACTAAGCATCTAAGCACATTATATCCAAATTTGATACAAATCCTACTGTAAATAAGGTCTGGACGGGGGAAGTTATATGGCAACAATTTAGAGTAGGGGAAAGTGTTACACAATGAGACAAAAATCACATTCGATTTTTTTCTATTTATTTTCAAATCAATTTTAAAACTGTAATTGGTCAAAGCACTTACTTCAATATATGCTCTACCTTATTCATCAATAAAAAAGTGGATTTTTTCACTTACTAATGAAGTATGATTTTTATTAAAAAACCTTACATTTATGATGAGATGAGACATGCATTTATTTAGTGCTACGATAAGAATATTGAAGAAAAAATTTGTCTACGGTGAACAAGAAGCCTGCCCACATTATAGTTATAACGAAAATCGACTTAATTAAAAAAATTAAGAATGTCTATTGTGGAACATGCATAAAAATACACGTATATAGGCCCAAAAATTAACTTTATTTGACTTACTAAACATAAACACTACAAAAATACCTAATATCAAAGTGAAACTTATGTGTTAACGAATGTTGAAGGAACTCAGATTTATCTCAAAGCGAATGATATTCTGCTGTCGTTTAGTTTTACCCACCACTAAATATTACCACAGAGTCAATTTTACATCCTTCTTCGGTGTCGAACTTATGTCTTCTTCCAACGAAAACGTGAAGGCATTTAGGGATTTGTTACTCTTTCGTAGAAAAGTAATCACAAACTCGTTCTCCTCCTCCCTTAAAATTTTTCCAATATAGTATATAGTTCTTTTTAACGATTCAGTAAATTGAACCAAGACAAAATCGTTAATATTAGGCTCTCTTTCTAATCCGGTGAACTCAAAGAGGTTCTTGGTGGGATCTTCCTCGCTCAGGTCGTCGGAAGTTCTACCATCATCGTCTTGATGATCATCGTCATTGTCATCACTTGATGATTCAAAAAGTGTGGTTTTAGCTTCCATTAGCTTTCTGCGCTTCCTCATATTCTGCGCTTCCTTTTTCTTATTTATACCGATCGCTTTTTCTTTTATCACATGCATTTCTGGGGTGTCTGTAGCAATAATACTCTTCCTCTTTCTAGATCTGCCTTTTTGCTTTAAATCTTTCGCATTGGGATATCCCAATAAAATTTGTGGGGAGACAAATAACTTATCAGTCTCATTTTGATATATCTTGTCATCTTCATCATCAGTCTCAAGGGTGTCTTCGGACACATTTGGTTGAAAAGTCTTATCGGTTGATTTAGTTATACTTTGTATATTCTGTCTGTCCATTTCAGCGTCATTTGAACCATGTGCAACCATTTGATCCTCAGACAAAGCTCTGTCGGTTACACTGCTGACAATAAAATCATCATCCTTGAAGACTTGCTTATCAAATGGATAAATTCCAGACTTTTTAAAGCCTGATGTTATATTTCTAGGTGTCATTGACTTTTCAAAAGCTACTCCAACGCACGAAGCAATTTCATAAATTGTTATTGGACGTCCAGGATTCCTGAGTAACCATGATTCTATTGCTACATTGTAGTGCGATTTAAATGGAAAAAAGACTGACAAATCCAACGGCTGCAACCTGTTGGAGCAATGAGGTGGTAGAGTTGAAACAGTTACTCCGTGTTTCTTCGCCAAAATTAGAACTTCTGCCGATAAATGAATTCCATGGCTGTCCATAATTAATAGGCGTGGGTTTTCCAAACTGCTAGCCGTATGATGTATAAAATGTTTCATGACGCTGACAAATAATTCCGTAGTCATCCAACCAGTAGAGTGAGCAAGACCCAGTGTTGCAGAGGGTGCTCCATTTAGCATGTGTTCTTTAAATTTTTTTCATGGGAACACCATTGCAGGAGGAATGAAGTTTCCAGTTGCGCTTATTGCACAACAGGTAGTAACTAATATTCCCCGTTCGCCGCTAGTAGCAGAGCTGACTTGCTTTATTCCCTTTTTGGCGATAATTTTTCTGGGTTTTTGCACCGTAGTTGTTGCTGTTTCATCCAGGTTAAATATGCGTGTCCCATCCGCAAATTCTGGTGTACGATTTAAAATCTTCTCCAAGGTGTTAAAAAATTGATCGACGTTATGTCTATTGAAAGATGTTGCCCGCGAGAGGCTGCATCCTTCTCGTTGTCTGATAGATAAATTTGGGTGACACGACATAAAACCCAGAAGCCATTCCAAACCAGCTTTTTTGTTGGCAGCCAATTCTCAGGAACATTAATTTGATTCGCAATTGCTACTTCATAGGCTAAACAACGTAAGTCCTTCCTCGATTTGTCGCAGCACATCTTGGCGCAAGTAATAGCATATTCTTCTACGGTGGCCTCTTGCTCCAAAGTGAAAATTTGACGGCAGGCATAATTAGGTGTAAGTCTGATACTTACAGCAATACCGGCTGTCGTTTGTTTTATCACGTATCATTGGGGAGTTTGAAACTTTATCCCAGTCCTTTCGGCAGCTTTTCTCAGGCTCATTTGTTTTTCAATCACCATTCGAACGCCGACCTCCATTTGTTCTTTGGTGAAATTGCCTTTCGTGGTTTTCCGTTGTCTGTCCCTCCCGATTTTGGCAGACTAAAAATCATTACATAATGAGTTTTTAAGGAAAGACGTTAACGCGTCATGAGACAAGTGTCTCATTGTGGAACAAAAATTTTGTCTCTTTGTGGAACTATCACACATATATTTTATCCCTCTACAGTAAACCATGCATGCTACGCCCCTGAATAAAGCAATATAACCTCATCTTGAATGAACTAAGTATAGGAAATCTATCAGTTTAGTTTTATACGCAATTTCAAAGACGGCCAACCAAAAAAATACTTACCTTTCATGCGACTGCCTCATCACCAATTGACACAGAAACGCGGTACGACTCGCTTCAATATCTGAAAAAGGCACGCGGGCACGCCGCACGTGGTATGTAAGGACACTAAACATGAATCTGATGTGGCGGTAAGTTTAAAGAAAAAGCCGCTTGTCTCACTATGGAACACTTTCCCCTACTTACAGGAGACGACGGAAAATCCAGCCAAAGTCAACCTACTGATGCGTACCAAAAACTATAGTTTTTGTACATACTAAACGTAAATACGCGAGTGGTTGAAGTGCGACTTAACCTAGGGTAGCAAGAAAGCCAGAATTAGACCCGGTAAATATTGTTGCAAGTTATGCCACTGTTGCAAGTAGCCCCACCTTACGGTATAGCGTTTAGTTTAACACCACTGGCATTTTTTGTTATACTTTACAATCAAAACTAATCTTAAGCGAATCATTCGCCGCGAATGTCAATTGTTTTTAAGGTGGCTCATAGGCTTTTTTCAAACAAACGCATAACTATAGATTTTCTTTACTGAAAGTTTAATAAGTGCTAATCACCATTTTTTTTGTACTTTTGTACCTCAAGCAAGCAAATTGATTTAGAGGTCATTGGCATTCTCTAGTGAAATAGAAATCAGTGGAAATCGCAATTTTTATAGGGTTCTATTGAAACCAAACTCAGTTTTAAGAAGAAATGAATTTTGACAGTCCTTATCAAGTATGAAAATTTAACCTTTAAAGTAAACTAATGTCACTTGTTTGGTCTAGTGGCGTGTTTGTTACCAACCAAAGTGACACTCCCACTAGCAACACTTTTTCCCGAAAACAGAAGAATACCGAATGTCCTTTACTTCACTCTTTGATTAAAACCAACCTAAGCAAACCCCAATGGTTTTTGACATTATTTAGCGAATTGTTTATCAATAACAAACGACAATAGCTATAATAACATGTTCTTCAAGAAGAAATTAGTGTTGATAGCAATTTTATTATAATCTGTAATAATAATTTTGTTACAAGTGAATGTCAGCTTTCTTCATAAAAGCAAATAGGTTCAAGCTATTGATTTTCTCTCGTATTAAACAAATAACATCGGCAGCCATCTTTAATATATTACTAATAGGTACAATTTAATCGTAGTGAAAGTCAGTATTAATTTTATGACCCTTCAGTCGATATTTTGTCAAAATAAATGATAAATGTAGACAGGCAACGGGTAACCAAACAACTGCAGTCATTTTAATGGCTGTGATCCTACACTATTGCACCTGGTGGAATATCTCTAGGTTTGTGTTAAACAATCCGTCCTGGTGACGATTTGGAAGTAATCTGTTTATTTTGTACTATTGTTATTATGTTTGTTATTTTATATTTAAATAATTTTAACACTTATTTTTATGTTTGAGTTTTATTCATAGAGTTGCATGTATTCCTAAATTTTTTAATAAAATGTGATTTATAATTGTTACGGAAATTTAAGGCTAGAAATTCAAAAGGTTTCCTCATCATTCCCTAATTGTCTACACCTGGGGATCATCGCTGATTCCTAAAGTATGCAGATGTTTCTGTAAGTGACCGTATCCTGTTAATAGACTGGTTATTAATCGAATATTTCTTCTGCTTAAGGGTTGTATTTAGTGAGGCTGTCTTACACTGTGAAATAGTGAAACGCCAACTAGGATATCCAGCTTCACAGCAGTAAGATTAAAAAACTAATTTAAGAGCAATCTTTTCTTCAAATGGTTAAATCGCGAAAAGCGTTTTTTTTTTTCATAAATGTAGATGACGTCGCATTACACATAAAACAGCAATTTTAGTCGATACTGCCAACGGAATTAATCTTTATACGTTTTTATTCTTTTATCCCGTTAAATAAAAGTATTTTATTGACCTACGTGCGTCGATCCATTTTGTACATTCCCCGCAGTAATGAATTAACTCAGTTGGTGATTAAAAAATGTTCTATTCATTTTGTTAAAATTCTGTGCAAATATAGGCAACGCCTTAACCAGGGACAAGTTCCAGCAACCACCCATTGTTAAACAACAAGCGAATTATAGTATATTCCAATTCGTTATGTCCCTAACGGCTTAAGCGAGTCCACGCCTACGGAGATTGTAAGAACAGGTTTACGGACAAGCTACTTACCTGACAGTGGCGTAGGTCATTGTCTTTGCGAATGTAATTGTTGGCAATTTTTTTGGAAACTTAAATAAATAAAAGCAATTGTGAAACGCAATAATGAAAATGTCGCAAATCGTGAAGTGATGAACAATAGTAAACGCCGTAAATTAAAATCGGAAGATATTTGTGACACTCAAAAACAAGGAATTCGTGATACAATATACAGGATGTACGCTGAAAATAAACATGTGACGTTGGATACTTTGAAGAATGAACTTGATGAAAGGTACGTTGTTGATATAAGTCGTACAAGTTTATATCGAACGCTTAAATCGATCGATTTTAAATTTCTGAAGGATTCTCGCAGGAGAGCTCTTTGCGAAAAACCTGGTGTGGTGTAACAGAGAGCTACATTTCTACGCAAATTCAAAGCTTTAAAACAACAAAACTTAAAATTTGTGTATGTAGATGAAACATGGGTTTTTGGAAAAGGTGGAATTAAAAGAAGTTGGCAAGATGACTCCATTAAAAGTGTGAGAAAAAATTGCGGAGAGGGTAAACGATTTATCGTTCTACACGCGGGAACGGAAGATTGATTTGTTGCTGAAGCTGCACATGGTTTTTCTTCAACTTCCAGCAGCGCGGATTATCATGATAACATGAATGCTGAACGCTTCACAAAGTTGTTAAAAGAAGATCTGGTGGGTAATTTAGAACAGCCATCAGTTATAGTTTTGGATAACGGTTCCTATCACTCAGCTCTTATGGAGAAACAACCAGTTACCAGCTGACTTAAAGAAGATATTAAACAGTGGCTACAAAGGCAAAAAATAGATTTTCCGGAAGATGCGAAAAAAGATAATTTACTTAAAATTGCACAATATCATAAAAAGCCAAAGATTTACATAGTTGACCAAATAATAAATGACGCCGGTCACCAAGTTTTGCGGCTTCCTCCCTATCATTGTCAATTCAATGCAACTGAGCAAATATGGGGCACCTGCAAAAACTATTATGATGCGCACATTGGCCGGGACGGCTATGGTGATAAGAATGTAATAAGTATGTGGAAAGAAACACTGTCTACAGTGACACCTGAAATTTGGAAAAAACAGTTCAACATACTGATAAAACAATTCAAGATTATTGGGAACGCGAACGTGTAATAATTGAAGAAGTAAATCCACTTGTGATTCATTTAGGAATGGATTCTGATTCGGACGACGACTTTCACATTGAAGATGATGATAGTGATTAATAAAATTATAACCGATAATTATATTGTATAATGTTACTTTTGTTGTTTTATTTATTATGTAATTACTTTGAAATTATTTGCATGTATATAATTAGTTGTGATACGGCGCATATTAAAAAAAATAACCGCAGCGCGCTAATGTTCTGAATAACTAAAGTATTGTATGCTGCAAACTATGCACAAGCGTTCTATTTCCGTTTGCCTCACTGGCTAAAAAGAGACAAAGGACAGCTAACGTAATTCACGCACTTTTACAGCGCAGGCAGGTACAAGCGATAGGCGTGGACTCGCTTAAGCCGTTAGGGACATAACGAATTGAAATATGCTATACTAATAAAGAGAATGAGAGGATTATACAGGTAGAAATTTACTTTGCTGACAAACGCATTTGTTTATCAAAATCAAACTAATAATACAGGGTGGCATATGGGAAAGGAACGTTTTTCAAATGAAAGTAAACTCAATTGATTTTGATGAAAAAATTATTTTATTTTACAAAACGGAAGATCAACATCTACCATTTGATTTAACATAGTTAGGTATGAAAAATTATGTCACTCAGGTGGCGGCCGTCCTCTTGAATGCACACTTCAAGTCTGTGCCGGAAGTTATCCATAACTTTGGCTAACAGCTCTCAATTCAATCAAATGCACCTCTCCTGTAACGATATCTTTCAACTCCATTAAATTACGGGGTTTGTGAACATAAACACGACCTTTGTAGTACTCCACGGGAAAAAATTACAGGAGGACAAGTCCGGTGATCTTGGGGGCCAGGGCACGTCACCGAAAGCGAAATAAGGCGTTCGTGGAACATGTGCCTCACAACTGCCATCGATGCGTTGGCAGTGTGCGTTGTGGCACCATCTTGTTGAAAATAAACATTTCTTATGCCAATTCGTCGGATTTGAAGTTCTGGTCGAAAAAACATATTCCAACATGTGAACGTAGCGATTCGAGTTCCTTGTCACCGTAACGTCGTTCTCCTAAAAAAATTCATTCTTCCCTTTCTAAAACTGGGCCGTATAGTTTCGGAGGATTTTTCTTTCAAATACATTTACATTACATTTTTAATTTTGTGAACAATTTTATTAATTGTTTTAATTAATTAAAGCGCATTAATTGTCTACAACCTTAAATACTACCGATTTTAAAATAAATTGAATTCCTGGAGTACCTATTTTATATTATTGAACTGTAGGGGAACGGGGGCAAAACCGGGTACTGAGGCACAACCGGGTACTCTAATTTTTACGAGTGTCTCGCGACAGTAATGTCCTTGCTGCCGTGACGTCACGTTCTGCCGCGCGTTATTTAAAAAAGAGTGAGTCAACCGCGGTTGTATGTTTTTTCCCCGAATTCGTCGTGCCAATGTAAAACAATGTAATAAGAAGATAAATAAAACACAAAATAATAAGTGATCAAATAGATTTTAATTATTTTGAAAACTTAAACATACAAGTAGGTACATACAAACATAATATTTTATAAATTCCTAAATCTAACAATAACCATAAAACAATGTACATTCTATAGTCAGCTATTAAGTTAATATTATATGTAGGTGTGATCAAATTCAGTATGAATGTTTAGGGCAATAGTACTCTCTTCGTTCATAAGCCCTTTAACAATACTTTCTTTTTCCAAAAAAGTGGGTTTTTTAAGTTCAGTTATTTTTTTTGATTTCTTTTTGGTTGAAAATAAACGTATTTGTTTATCGATCTTTTGGTTTACGTTAATTTTCTGATTTTCCTGAAAATTTACTGTTCTATTTCTATTTAATACATCAATAATTTTATCAAAATGCTTTACAACACATTTATGTTCTTCTTCACTTAAAGTTACACCGTCACATAAACCTAGTACTAACTCAGCCCGTTTTTTCATAATGTTTTTTTGAGGTTGTGTTTCGTATAGTGTAATGTTAGATTTTACTGCCAAAAATTCATGGTTATTTGAGTTGTTATAATTGGCAACATTAATAGTTTTTGAATTAAAAACTAGGGTGGCACAAGCATGAATATGTTTACATATATTTAATTTTATAACGTTATCTATACACGAACATTTAAAACTATGTACACATATATTGCATTCAATACATCGCAAACATGTATCTGCACAACTTTCATCTAATTTAGCAACAAGATATTGTTCAGTTGTGCAAGAGGATTTTACAAGCCACTCATTTCCATTTTCAAAATGTTTGATCATGTTCAAAGAAATCTTCTCACTTGTTTTGTGGCTTTCTTTGATTTTTTTAACTTTGTCAGTTGTAGTATTTTTTGCCAGTTTAATTAAACGTTTAAATAAACTGTCACGAGCAATTTTCATAACAGCATTGATACTTTTGTCCAATCGTTTAACTTTTTTCCCTTCTAAATAAACATGTTTTAAAACTTTATGTAAAGATTCTAAATACATATTTGTATTTATTCCTAAGCCTAAACGGTAACAATAAGCCCAACATTGAGGTCTATTTGCATATGTACTATTAAAATATTGAGCAAAAGATACAGTATCTGCATCCGCAAAAAGTTCTTGAACGACCCGTTTTAAACTTTCGTTAAAAATTTCAACAGTTGTACATTGTAATAAAAAACGTAACGTTTTATAAACTACTGCCTTCTTTTCAGATCCACCAGATATTTTTGATAAATTTTGACGCCAGTTGCGATCTATATGCCATATACACAAAAGTTTATGGGGAACAACGTTCATAACTGAAGACCAGGCATTATAAAATGCGGGTGCATCATCTGACATAAAACATTTAGCTTGAATAATACAAACTTTTGATTTTATGGTGTTAAAAAATAAAGAAAAGATAGTTTCATCTGATCGATTAGAAAAGCAAAATGCCACTGGACATCCTGAGGCAAATTCATCAACGGTCATCAACGTAAATAAATGAAAATCATAGCCGTTTGTTCCGTGTGTACCGTCAATACAAATTTTATCATTACCAAATTTAAGTAATTGTTGGGCTTGAAACTTGGTCATTATAATTAGTGCAAAGTCCGACACATTTAAAACTGTTACATCACTCGGATTTTCTACACCTTGTTCTTTATAACATAACACTGGACAATCATCACCTAAATTTTTCATCTCTTCTACCCATAAACTGACACTAACTGCATCATTTTGATGGCGTCTTGGATTATAATCAATTTGAAAATCTCTCACAATATTATGCATGTCTTTTTTTTCCAAAAGAATAATTCGCTGGGATTCTTCATCCATTAAATTAGAGTCGCGAATTGAATCTAGTACATGTTGAAATGTGACGCCTTCTTTCAATTTACCTAAATCATAATGACAATTAATATTTATAATTTATTTTTAACAATAATAATTACTAGTACCTGCAATTTCTGCTCTTATAGATTTACTTAAAAAAGTTCTTCCAATTTCACTTGTATGTCCAACATGAGTTTTCCAATACTGCA
>JABXWE010102953.1:0-20391 GCA_014611495.1 Limonius californicus | reverse complement strand
ACTGCATCATTTTGATGGCGTCTTGGATTATAATCAATTTGAAAATCTCTCACAATATTATGCATGTCTTTTTTTTCCAAAAGAATAATTCGCTGGGATTCTTCATCCATTAAATTAGAGTCGCGAATTGAATCTAGTACATGTTGAAATGTGACGCCTTCTTTCAATTTACCTAAATCATAATGACAATTAATATTTATAATTTATTTTTAACAATAATAATTACTAGTACCTGCAATTTCTGCTCTTATAGATTTACTTAAAAAAGTTCTTCCAATTTCATTTGTATGTCCAACATGAGTTTTCCAATACTGCACAACAATGGGACCATCACCATTCTTTACATGAATGACCATTCTTGCAGGGCAAGCTGGACCAATTTTGTTGGAGCCCATACTTTTTAGTGTTCGAATATTTTTTCCTTTACTTGTATATGTGTAAGATCGATGACAGTTGTAATATTCTTTTTTACTTCCATCAGCTAGTAGTTTAGGTGAAGTGTCAAGTGTAAAAAAACAGTTCTGCTGAATTTTATCTTTCCACTGTTCAAATTCTAAAATATAAAATATGTACATATGTAGGTATTATTTTCCAGGCAGTACCACAAATTTACCGGTTTTTGTAGCGAACTGAAATTCCTCCAATTCAATTTTTCTTTCTCCATTATTTTTATGATTAGCTACGTTGATTAACAGCTATGATTAGCACAAGAACACTACCGGCAACCGCCACTAACCTCACTTTTATCCACAGATATCAGCTGATTTTGCTGCAGAACCTTTACGCAAACCACTACCATGACGTCATAGCAGCAAGAACATTACTGTCGCGAGACACTCGTCATTTTTCTGCGTACGACATTGTCAAAAACGTATGACCTTGAAGACGAAAGTTTTCGAAATAATCAGTCCCAAAGTTTCAAAAATGTATGGTGAAGTGATTAGAGGAGACCAATAATAATTTAAAAAAAGACGGTTTTGACAGTTGTTTGGACTTGGAGTTATTTCTTCAAAGAATGCATTTCTTATCTTGTTTGTCAAAAGTTGTGTATTTGAAGGGTTTATTGAGTAGGAACTTTGTCATTTTATAAAAAATGGTTAAATTAACTGAAGGTCAAAGTCATACGTTTTTGACAGTGTCGTACTCAGAAAAATGTGCTGTATCAAAATTCGTGAACAAAACTATGGGGTGCCATTTAAAAAAAATTGTCGATGACGTCATAGTGAGAAAACAAAAGACGATCAATAAATGACAATTATCAGGAAAGATGCGCTCATAAAATGTAAGGTAGACGTGAAAACCGTTCTAAACTGTTTTATCGAATTTATCCACTACTTTACGAAAGCACTGTATCATAGGAACTATTTTAAATCACAGGGGCACATGCTTGGAAAAAATAATCTAAGGGACAATTCTGTTATTGGGTTTACTTCAAAAATACTGTAATATTGGCCTGAGTCATTTTTTATGGTAGTAATAATCAAATTGCTTATAACAGTCAGGGCCACCCTAACCACAGGGCTAAATGGGCTATAGTCCCAGGGCGTCAGCCTTTTGTGGAGGCAATTTTGCTTGCACTCGAATCAGTTTGACGTCTGGAGACCAGCGCAAAAGTTGAATTTGATGCCAATATCGAATTCTGCATAAATATATATTTAGTAATAATGACTTATCCAGATGAAGAGTGGCATACGAAAGGAAACAAGGGAAAACAGTTAATGTTGGTTACCAGAAGCTGACAATGAAAGGAAATGGAGTTGGAATATGGAAGTAGGAAATAAAGATAAGGCCCAAAAAACTGATTGATATGCTGACCAAACACATGAAGATGAAAACAGCAAAGAATGAGGCAAATTCCAAATAAAAAACATAATAATGACATAAGAAAACCGGAAAAAATACTACGAATATGCACTTGGAATATAAGAAGCTTAAATGGCAAAGAGCACAAACTCATAGAAAGAATTCGAAAAAACAAAATTAGATTTATTAGCAATTACAGAAACGAAGAAGAAAGGCTAAGGAATGATAGAACTAAACTCTATTTGTTGAGCATTGAGCTAGAACGTAAACAAACGCTTGACAGGTGCGTTGATTTACCGGATGTGTATTTACGTAATATTCCTTGCGTATCGAAATTAACGTTCGCCCCGTCAGAATTATTTTTTAGAAGAATTGGTGGTTCTGAAAAATGTTATAGGTACCTTATTTGTAGGTGTTTTATTTACAAAATTAATTAAATTTAATATTAATGAGTCAACAAGCACAACTTACCGGCATTTACCCAAGTTTCATCAGTATAAAAAATTACTCGACCTGCTTCCCGATATTTTCGGATAGTTTTATGATAATTTCGACGCCACGCGATAATATCTTCTCGGTCCATTAACATGGATTGACGGCAGCGAGTTGAACATTTAAAATTAATTTTTTTTAATATTCCATATAAAGTCGACCTCTTAAAACTCGGCAATTAGTCAGCACTGTTAATTACCGTCAAAATTTTTATTTATGGTTGGTATGTCGTTCGAAAAAAAAATTCGTGAACCTATACAGAAATGTATCAAGCTCAGAAATGCAAGTTTAGGAATAAGTTTCGCATATTGTACAGGAAAACTCCGAAAACCGGTAAACACCGCTTAAAAAGCACACAAACTTAACCCGGTAATTACGAGTGCAAAGTAAAGGTTTTGAGCATCAATTACTCCTTAAGTAATGAAGCATTAGCGATATCTAGCGTAGGCCAATCACAGCGCGCGCTCGTGTGAGTCAAACACGCGCGTTTGTTGACGTTCTAGCTCAATGCTCAACAAATAGAGTATAGAAAGAGAAGCAACAGCTGAAATAGAGAATGGACCCTACCCAAAGTAGTATTGGTGCAGACCAAGAGTAGGCCAAGAAAGAAATGGAAGGAAGTGGTAAATCATAGTGGAAAGAAAAGGAAATACAACGCCAAAAGCAAGAAGGCTAACAAAAACCGCAAGGGGTTGAGGAAGTGGATAGAAAACCCGGCGCCTTAGTGGCGGAAAGGAATGAACAAACTAACGAACTAAAAACTCTTTGAACTTTTTAGACATAAAGTCAAAGATTACGTTTTCAAGCTTTTCAAGTGTGTTTCTTCAAGACGCTTCCAGATGAGCAAACAACAACTTACATTTAATGAGTTCTTCTAGACCGTTTTTGCAGACCAAACTGCCTTTAAAAAAATCATTTTTAGCTAATGTTCTATCCAGAAAAATGCTGCTTAATTATTTGTACTTGCAAAAGACTTATGATGTGCAAGGTAAAATATTCTTTCTATTCTTTCTTTAAATTTGCTTTAAATACAGCACATAATATAGAGCATACAAGGACTGTTAGCATTGTCCACAGCAAAGAACAAGATTTTAGCAAATATTTATAATAAACATTATGAGGAAATAAACAAAATTGGCTAGATTCAATTTCTTTGTTGAATATTATAACCACAAAAATTTTCAACTTTGTCATAACAATTACACATTCCAATGGCAAGTCTCACAACTGACTAATCGTTCATAAACCAGCTTACACTACTACATCCTTCACCATTTCATTATACTTACATCTAGTCTTATTATTTTTATCAAATCGAGAGGAGTTTCTTTGAAGTTTCTCGCCACGTTGCAGCATTTCCTCCTGCTGCTTATAACGCCTTTCCACATTTTCTTTCTTTGGATATTTCTTTTTTCTTTCTTCAATCCATTTAGAAATATCTTCAGGTGTGATAACGTTTCTTATTTTTTCATACAACCCAGAAGAGTGCTGCATTCGTATATGTTTTTCTATAATCTTTTCATGAGCCGTAAATGTACATCCATCCATGCCACAAGTTCTATGCTCGGACATGTGCTTCTGATGCTGCCAGTTTGTTTGAAATTCTCGCTCACATGTATCACACACGTAATTTCCGCTACTACCTTGCCGATCTATATCAAAATCATCATCCCCTGTGTACTCATAGCTTTCTTCAAACTCGTCTTCTTCAAAAGTATTTTCGTCTTCTGCTATTATTTCATCATCCTAATTAAACAGAAAGCTGTTATAGCAAGGCGGTAGAAATATTTGTGCCATTTATAAAATAAAGTTAATGTTTTAAAAGAATTTTCTGCAAGTAAATACTGTGAAAACAAAGCAGCAAATTTAAATACTGCTAGTATAAACTTTAGTGTAAAAAAATGGTTGTAACTTACGGGATATCCATGTATCGTTACAATTCAAATGACAGCTTGCAAATCTCTTGATTGTAAAACAAGAAAATTTAGTGCATAATTACGTCTCCTTTAAGAAAACACCAATTGAGACACACTGATTCACTATTTCTGATGCAGTATTTTAGTCGTTGTTTTTTAATGTTTCTGTTAATACTTTAGTCAAATTTCAGAGCTCGCAGGTCAATTCTTGATAATTTTATTTCCCTACATATTTATATGTACAGTAAAAATTATTGTTGTTGCAATGTTATACAGATATAGTATGTATTTTGCTTAATAAGAATAAAAAAATAAATAAAGATAAATACCTGTTGAAATTGCCTTTTATTATTATTAATATATAAAGTATGAATTTCAACGAAGTAAGGCAGCAAACAATTAACAAATAATTAACAGCATGCTTGTATGCACCTAAGTCTTCTTTTTAAAATACAATTAATGTAGTGAGTAAAGTAAATAAGTGCAATAAAGACCAAGACGTAATGGAAACACTATAAAGTAAAAACTCCAAGTGTAACAGCATCATTGTTAGTATTATTGTTTTATATTTAACAAAAAAGGACAGATGAATTATAATTTCAAGCATTTTCTCAAAAATATGATTTATGTAGATAAATTAACTCCTATATAAAATGTGTCATTTAATGATGACAGTTTTGTCATTTTGAGAGCGATAAAAAAGGTGCATCCTTTTTTATCACCGATGAAAACGCCTGTTCCTCATAACCAGACTACATCTAGTACGCTTACGTCACTTTAATGTCTACCCTATCAGTTATAATTATTAAGTATTGTTGATACTTGATACTGAAACATACAACATGAGTCATTTTGGTGAAGTTTCGACTCAACAAATAACAAAAAATATAGAAAAATCAATTCCGCAATCCACAAAAAACACTAAAGCGTCAATATGGAGACAATTTATGGAGTTTTGTCTAGTCCGAAATTACGAACTGTCGGAAATAACTCCGTTACAAGAAGTGGCAGATATATTAAAGGATTGGGCCTATCATATGAAAAAGAGGAATGGAGAAGATTATAAAGAATATGCAGTTAAATCAATTTGGAATTCAACTGCGAAGATGATTCAAGAAAAATATTCCAGTGAGTACAATATTAAATTTGATCCTTCTGCCGACATAACTTTTAAAGAAGCTCGTGATGCGAGAAATAGTAAACGGAAAGAATTACAAGCTATTCCAGAGAAAAGGAAAGTATGTTCTGTAGCACTGAACAAGAAAGATATACTAAAAATGGCAAAATTGTGGATTATAGACGAACCAGAGGGATTACAAAAAAGATTCTTTCATATAGCTTCTTATGAATTAGCTTGGAGGGGAGGAGAAGCTGTAAACTGTAAAATTTTAAAGAAAAAAATCAAGATGGAACTCCAACAGGGAGATTTGAATACAATTCAATATTTTCAAAGACGGCACAAGGTGGGTCGAAAAAATTAGCATACAGCAAATGGATAACAAAAAATGAAATGGATAAAGGTATTTGTCCCGTTGCATTGTTAAAATTACTGTTACAAAAAAGAAATGAAAACATAACATCTGAACGACTCTTTTTAACTCCAAATCCCTTTTGGAAAAATACAAATTCTAAAGGTTGGTACAAAAATGTTCCACTGGGTTTTAATACGATTTCTACTTGGACCAAAAATTCTGCAACTAAAATTGGACTCGACATCACAAATAATAAAATTACCAATCATTCAAACCGTGCTAGTACAGTTTTCCAGTTAGCCAAAGCAGGAGTAAGTGACCAACAACTTATAAAGATAACGGGACACTCATCATCATCTTCTATTAAACCCTATCTCCACATTGACCCTGAACATCACGAAAATCTTATTAGTTCCTTACGAGCCTCGAATAAGAAAGATCAAAATGAATATTCCACATGTGTGAATACCAGAGAAGGAAATTTTGAAATCAGTACACCAAACCAAACAATTTATAACAATTGTGTATTTAATAACTGTTCATTCAAATAATTTAATTGTATCAATAAAGATAATTATTGTTGTTGTTCATTCATATATTCGGTCGTTAATTTATCTTGCCAAAAAACACTCGAGCTTTTCTTTTATGGATAAATTTCTTTTTAACTCAAAATTTTTCCATCAGTAATTTTGCCCGAAAAACTGGCATGGCATGTCGTAAAATTACTGATTTGCGAAATTATTTCGTTACAAAAAGAAATTTATCCGATAAAAAAAAAAGCTCTTGTGTTTTTACTGTTGATTAATACGCGCTTATTCTAACAGCCAATGAGATTTCTTCAATTACTTAAAATCAACCAATTAACTGTCATCTTAACGACAAAAAGCAACCTAGCTTTCCCAATAACTGATAAATATGAGCCTTGCTTTTAATCAACTACACCGTGAATGGTAGTGTTGAAATTTCTACCTTGACAATTGTCACTGTCATATTATTTTCGAGTTTTCTTAACACGTCATTTTAAAATTTCTAGATTTGGTAAAGAATCTTTAGAAAATATTGAAAAAAACTGTATAGTGTTACTCCGAGAAGTACAGTTAATAACCCAAAGTCAATATAGAAATAGTTCTAAATATTTTGAAAATAGAAGCATTATGAACTTCTGGAAACTTCAAATCAAGAGCTGATGGTAAAGATTATAAATAATGCGTTATAAAGACTATGTGGAATATTACTGCAAAACTCCCTCAAGAAAAATACCATAAACTTGCAGACATTGAATTCAAACAAGCAAGGGATGCAAAAATGCGAAACGAAAGCAGCTTCACTCTAGGAAAAGCAAGCAAAGTTCGACTGCTCCGAGTAAGGAAGAAATATATAAAATAATGAATCTATGGAACAAAGACTGTCCAAAAGGACTTAAAAGAAAAGCTGTATCATATAGCAACATTCAAAGTGCATCTTTTTAAAGTGGAAAAGAAATCAAATGGTAACGTAACCGGAAGAATTGAATACAACCCGATTTTTTCCAAAACATGCCAGGGTGGAGCTCAAAATAACTGTAAATCCTTACTGAAATAAAACCTATGGTATAAAAAATACGCCTATTGGAGTAAATGAGATTGGGAAATGAACCAAACAATCTGCTGAAGGAATAGGGGCTTGATACTCTGACAAATTAAATCACGAATCATTCAAATCGATCAAGTGCTGTATCAAATCTTGCCAAATCAGGTTTCCCGGAGGAACGGCTCATCAAAATGACTGGACATGCAAATGTCAAGTCATTAGGCCCTTATTTACAGTTAGACAAGGAACATCATGGTAGTTTAATAAACAACCTGAGACCTGAACCTTCTGGAATCCGACTACAAAAGTTATAAACATTAGACAAGAAAATTCTACTACGGAAATATTAATGCAAAAAAATATCTGGTCATAATTTAACATATCACTATTGCACTTTCAATGTTCAGAATATGTATGTTACTAAAGATCAAACTCTACACAACATATTTTCAATTAATTTAAAATGTTTATTGTTAATCTGAAATTGTTATTTTTATTAAACTTCCATGGCAACAATTAAAAATGTATTGTTTTTTAATAGCATATATTTTTATAACAGAAAATGTCTCAAAATCTCTTAATACAGAAAGTTTATTGTTATGGAACCATATCGCTAAAATTTTTTTTTATTGGAGCTTTTACAGACCTTGTAGGCCCATAGCCTTTGGTGTGAGGCAAGGCTAAGCTAGTTTGTGCAATGCACAACTCTGCGGGTTGCCGTGTTGGTGCGTAACTGTACTTGCCCGCCTGGTGTTAAGGTGTATTTGTGTCTGGTCTTGTTACTCCTCTAGCGCGACCGTAACACGAGGAGTGCCATTAATTTGATCCCCAATGGCAAATGGAGACCGGGACCCAGTACTGATCGCCCAGGGAATTAGAAAAATTTCCGACCCTTGGAGTGTTCGAACCAGGCAGCATTTGGACTGTTACATCCAAAGCATGGCTCTTTTACCACTGAGCCACCCCATTACAATTAATTGGTTAAAATAACATAATGTGAATATTAGTTTACACTAAATAGTAATTTGTTTGGGGAGATGTAAAATCTTTAATTCTTTTAATCATTTTTTACACTATTTTACATTATAAATACATAATTTGGTAATCCGTTTTGTTTTCTTTCGCATTCCAAATAAAAGCTTGATATTAAGATTTTTAATGTATTTTAAGTAGTTGTCACGCCCTGGTGATAATTTTGGAACGCCCTATATTATTCAAATGTTTACCACGTGTCATTAGACACTTTTGAAAATACTTTCCTATAGTTGAATTTAAAAATCAAAACTTATTGTCTTACATTTACAATAATATTACTGAAACATGAATATACAAAAATTATTTGTTTTTCACTTATTTTGTTGTTGGTATTTAACGCTCATTTGAAACCACAAAGCTCTGAAATTTGTCACTATTAATGCAAAAATATTTTTGTTTGGTACGTTTACATTTTCTTACCAACAAATTATAGATCTTTCATAGATTTTTGAATATTAATACAGTTTTGATAATTTTGTTACATTATTCTTACTTTCTTACAATCCACCACGGTCTATGGAAAAATCAGTGCTTTTTTCTTACATGTGAATAGACAAGCTACTGATTTTTTAAATTATTATAGTGGTTACAAAATGTTAACTTTAATTGGACTATAATGTTTACAGAGAAACAAACTTAAACTCATTCTTACCGTTTGTCATAGCCAAGCAAATATGTGATATGCTTCATAATGTAGTTATTAAGAGGCAAATGAAGAGTCTATCAATTATATCTTGAGAGTTAATTTCGCCCACATACATTGACCAATAGTGTAATTATAGGATAAAATTGTAATTTGGTTATAATCCGACACCTAACGGTAAAAGGATTTCAGTTTGAATAAATAAATAATAAAATGACCAAACTTATATTAAATTAGTTCATGTTTTATGTTACATCGACAATTTAGTTACATACAAAACAGGGATTAATTGTCAAATTTTATTGTTGTTTACGGTCGACGCGTTTTACTCATAATAATAATAAACCTATTTAAAATAAACATTGCATTAATTATAAATAATGCAAAATACTTAAAACAATTTTTAATTTTTTATTGTTTAGATTTGATTCAACACAATTTTTATTTATACTTTCTGATTGATTGTACGAATCGCATAATTAGGGTATAGTTAATCCTGAAAAATAATGGAAAGGCTGCAGTGAAATATTGATACATTTGTAATTAATCGAAAATTAAATCTCTATAATTAATATACGTAATTTTGGTGCCAGTGGACATTTCTTTGATATTCGTATGATTTCTACATTTAAAAATGAATGCATGATACGGGGCTATTGAAAGAGGGAACCCTTCCTACCCTTCCTCACACACCAATTTGTGTGACTGAGGCGAACGGGAGGCGGAAAGTGGGGGAAGAAAAGGTGGAAGAAGGAAGGGGGAAGGATGAAAGAAGAAAAAAGGAGAAAGGGGCGAGAAAATGGGCAAGAGAAAAGAGATAGAAGAAAGGAGAAGAAACGGAGAAAGCGTTGACTTGGAGACAAGAGGGAGAAGAGTTAGAGAAAGGAAAGGGGAAAAGTATCAGGTGAGAAAGGGAAAGGGGGAGGAAAACAAACAGAAAATAAGAAGAGGGGGAGGGGCTGACAGAAGAAAAAAGAGGCTGCAGTCTTGGAAAAAGAAGAGCGGGAGAAGAGCGGGAGCAAAAGGGTGAAAAGAGTGGCAGAAGAGGGGGAGGGAAGCAAGAAAAGAATGGAGAAAGGGCTCTGCAATTGAATTTTATAAGAGCAAGTACCGGTAAGTACAAAAACTTTTCTATCCTACGAGGGGAGTGCATTTAGGAACTAACCGCATTCCCTAGCAGAAACGGTGTGAACAAAAGTGCATTTTGCTGAAATGTTGACTTTAAAATTGCTCCACTGATCCCTTAATAGAGATATCATTTGTTTTATTGTCTCACTGGTACATAAAATTTGCCAGCTAGTTTTAGCCCTCACCCGAAAACAGCGGTAATGTCCGGTAATTGTACACCCATCAAAAAATTAAATTTTGGTTTTTCGACAGCGGCGTTCGTGAACGGGCGACCGGGTTTGGCTGGTTTCCTGATATGTTACACACACACACACACACACATACATCCTAAAGCTACGTGCAAAACTGAACCGACCCTGTTGCCGTAGCAACGCATAGGCAAAAATGCGCGTAGGACTCTACAATTAGGCCCAGCTTGCTGTACCCACAAACAAAAGTAGGCGGTTTTCAGTTTGACGCGCAGTACATGAAGGTTAGTTTACGAGCGTTGTTTTAAACTGCCGGACAAATTAGTTAAAATTCCATCATGCTTGCTAGTGGATTGTGGTAGCAAACCATCCACACAGAGAAACGTACAAAATTATGGAGTTCCTTCTAAATTCATTTTCTAAATTTCATTACACTAATGGCAGTGAAGGCTTGCACTTTCACTATGATCTTCACATGATTTTAGCCATCTGCTTTGTTGGTATATAAAATCAAAGTCATGTGACGCACATGCCTAATAAAAGGTTTTTAAGGTTATGTCGGTCGGAAAGGTTTCGGGTTACGGTCGCCCACATTGCTATGGTTATTGGCAGGCCGCAGGCATCTAACCGTGCAAACTTCATCACAAGTTGCTTGGTTTTCGTGATGCGGCGTTTTATAGAAATTGTTTTACGCTCACGAGTAGTATTCGTGGTGTTCTTTCCACTGGCCAATCCAAATTTCGTTAATTCGTTTACTTTGAAATACCGGAAGCCGCTACCAGCGGCGAATATAGGCAAATTACTGAGACGGTGCGCCTGCGTCAAGATATTCCATGACGTCAGATTCTTACTATGCTTACACTACATAAGGTTTATATTTGAGCGTATGCAAACACATAAACGTTTATTAATGTCGTTGCAATAAATTTGCTTTTGAAATTGAATAATCATTGAAGTGTATTAAAAATTCATTATAATCATTCTTTATTAACAATATGCAATGTTAAAGTTGGCAAAGATTAATTACTTTAATAGCAAAATATCAAAGTTAAATAAAGCGTCGATGTATATCCGTCATATATACATATAAAAACGGTAATGCCAACCCGAAAGAAAAAAAAACTCTATGCTCTATTAGTTGAGCATTGAGCTAGAACGTCAACAAACGCACGTGTTTGACTCACCCCAGCGCGCGCTGTGATTGGTCTACGCTAGATAACGCTAATGCCTCATTACTTAAGGAGTAATTGACGCCCAAAACCTTTACTTTGCACTCGTAATTACCGGGTTAAGTGTGTGTGCTTTTTAAGCAGTGTTTATCGGTTTTCGGAGTTTTTCTGTACAATATGCGAAACTTATTCCTAAATTTGCATTTCTTAGCTTGGTAAATTTCTGTGTAGGTTCACGAATTTTTTTTCGGAACGAAATACCAGCCATAAATAAAATTTTGACGGTCGTTAACAATGATGACCAATTGCCGAGTTTTAAGAGGTCGACTTTATATGGAATATTAAAAAAATTAAATTTTAAATATTCAACTCGCTGCCGTTAATCCGTGTTAATGGATAGAGAAGATATTAACGCGTGGCGTCGAAATTATCTTAAAACCATCCGAAAATACCGAGAAGCAGGTCAAGCAATTTTTTATACCGATGAAATTTGGGTAAATGTCGGTAAGTTTTGCTTGTTGACTCATTAATATTAAATTTAATTAATTTTGCAAATAAAACACCTACATATTACATCAATATTTGTAATGCAGATGTCGCCAAGTCCATAAAACACCTTTACTTAAAAAAATGACTCTTTTCAGAACCACCAATTCTTCTAAAAAATAATTCCGACGGCGCGAAAGTTAATTTAGAAACGCAAGGAATATTACGTAAATACACATCTGGTAAATCAACGCATCTATCAAGCGTTTGTTTACGTTCTAGCTCAATGCTCAACAAATAGAGTTTAGCTTACGATAGTTTTTGTTTTCTTTTACAAAAACTATAAAATATTGAATAATAAAAATTACAATTGCAACATTACATTAGGTCTAAAATAAACATACTTGTATTTAGTAATTTAATAAAAATAAACACAATTTTACTTTTTCTAAGTTGGCAGTAACAAGTACCTAGAAAATATTATTGATGACGCACAGTCTCAGTAATTTGCCTATAACCATCTAACAAATTCAAAAATCGTCTGGATCGGTTTAAATAGACCCGATTTATTAAGCCACCAAAATCAAAGATTACGTCCGCTTGCATCGACCTCCGTTGCTCGCGAACAATCGGACCGATTAGCCAGGAACAGCATACAGACAGTTCCAAAAATTTTGAAAGATTTTATCTGTGGTTACGATGAATCCCATTCTATGGGGTATCGGATAGTGACCAACGCTTGCTGCTAACCCTTTTGGGTATCGACCTATCACCAAAATAAAAAAAAAAATTGAGTAGTGTTGGCGACCGCACCGCGAAACTGTAATCAGGCAAATTGGAAAATGCGGCAAAAGTTTCAGATATGTTAATATTTGCCTCCGAGTAAACTTTAGCTAAAAACTTCTGTTAAGAATTGTAAATTAAAGAAGGAATGAATCTATCTAACGCTTCTATTTTATCATTGAGGTAATTGAATTTTTTTTTTAATTGGAGTTTAGTTGCTAGTCTGCGTGTAGGTACTATTTCGAATGTAACTAGTATCAAATATTTTGCATTTAATTGTACAGCTGTGGTTGTATTATCCGCATTAAAATAAATATAGGTTACGTTAAACAATATAAATTAAAATATTTTAAATAATTGGTCAATGAAGTGGAGAGAGATAACAGAACAAGTTAATAGAATGTCTACAATAGTCGTTTCTTTATAAACAAATGCCAATATATGAATCATAAAAAAATGAAACTATACATACTTGCTTGCCATTGTTTTTTGGTGCTTGGTATTCTTAGTCATTCTGGTCATTTATTAGAAGCATGAGCAACACCTCTACAATTAAATCGAACATTGTTTATTTAATAATGCTAAACAATTACTCAATCCAACTGAAAGAATTGTTAAAAAAGTTTTCTTTGGAATTTGGTGTATAATAATAAAAGTTTGAACAAAAGAATGTAAAATCTAATCCAAATAATAAACAACTTGCATGTAATTGTTAAATCTAACAACAAAAAATTCTTGCACTTTATCACATTGTAATTATGTACCTGTTAAGATTTTACAATTTCACTTTAAGCATCGGTACAAATTGATTGCAAGTAAATGCAGAGAGACCTGTATTGCGAATCATAAATTTTCTCAATGAATGAAGACTCCACGTTTTCGTTTTGTTTCACAACAGAAAGCGTAAACAATGCACGTGCAGTTTTCATTAAATGAAAAGCTATAGTTGGTTCAGTGAATACATGCCAAGAAAAAAGTGTGAAATTTTAGTTACGAAATCTATTTATTTTTACGTTAAACTAGTATACAATTCTTATGGGTAGGTACTTGTAGGTATATAGAACAACGCCTACTTACAGTAGGCTAACACAACATACAAAAAATGGATTTATATTTTGCGATTGCAAAACGTCCCAAATATTATTATAATTTATCGATTATTGACTAATGAGATACTAAATTATTACGAATAAATACTATAAAAAAGAAAATCAGCTTGACGTGATTTGGAAAAGCGCCCGCTTTCAAGCGGCGGGCGAAAACAACATCTACAGCAAACAGAAATTAGTACATAAATGATTAAATGACACATATGGTAGCTTGTATTAACTAACTAACACAGACAGCGAATTTATATTCTTAAACAAGTTGTTTTTATAAATCAAATGCTAACACACTAGTAGAGGTTAAATAAAAATTTTACGTTACAAGTCAGCCAATGCGCTAACAAAATGGCTGTAAAAACTGAACAAACTAATAAATTTATCGTCTACGTGGTTAAATTTTGAAGTGTGTGCGAGCCTTGGTAATGAGAAGCTTTAAGTGGGTGATGGCTCGGAGGCTGCGGGTTGTTAATATCGAAGATTGCCCGCTTTTGTTACTTTGTCTCTAAATTTTTACTCGTCTCTGCCAAGATTTTGCTTACATCCTGCAAACAGACCCAGCCAATTTAAAATTAGATCAAGCAAATCACAGCTTTATAAAATACTGGAAAGGAATTTTGAAACATGGTGCCCTTAAAGAGTACAACATGAATATTGTAATTGTAAGCTCACGATCCACTGCAAATACGTTTAGAAAAATGATGTCACATCGAAATATTTTTATGTCTGTCTGTATTTTTTTGAATATCATGTTCGTAAAAGGTTACACATGATTGGATGTGGATGTCCTATCACCTGCCAATTTGTGTATCAACCCAGATCCATTTGCGACCATAACAAAAACATCGTGCTAGCTTTTTTTATTGGAACCTAGCCTAGCTAACCGAATCTAACTTCCAGCCTTCTTAATTTTTCTCCTTAAAATTAGATGGTAGTATAACCTTATTATAGAGCTCTGTCTCTTGGATTAGTTTTACAAAAGATACTGTTGGTCTTTATTATTTGCTGCCTATTTAGAATTCTTAATAGCTTTTCCTAGTTGAATTAGTTATTTTCCGATCCTAGCAGAGGTTCGACATTTGAAAACATATTTCAATCTCAAGATACATCCATGTATAAAACCTCGTAACAGTTTATATGAGCTGATGTTAACATTTATTAAATCTGAACAATGTTAATGATTAATGTTTAAAAAGTTATTTTAGATTAAAAAAAAAACATAAAACGTTGTCTATATATTCAAAGATTTAATTACGCTAATTTACTAAATCGTCTAACCATTTCATTTATAGATGTAAAAATATCCTCTCTTACTTCAATCAATAACAAAATTCAACACAGTTATAGTACATCCAGTGCAATAGATATCAACCTTTTTGAACTGTTGGTACACTCTCAAATTCTTTGACTGTAGCACACCCAGAAGTTAAAATTCAAACAAACCAATTTAAAAAGTACCTATTTTTCTATCAAATCTGATCCATTACAACGTAGCTTTAACATATCAACTTTAACAACGTACAGAACAGACATGAGCAATTGGTTAAAAAATATTATTTTACCAAGGAAATTCTTTAAATTACATAAAAATATTAAATTACTTTTATAATTTGGTAAAACTCTGTTGCACACCCATTAAGAATCAGCAATCTAGTGATTCTAGTAATAATAAAATAAACGGTTCAAACTTTTTTGTACGTATAAATCTACTTTAGGATCGACGTCTATTTTTTTACCAAACAGGTATGGTCACCTACATACATACTTTTACATTTTACTTTATTTTTCAAATTCCCATTCTTATAAAAATTCAAGAAAATACAGACAAGTAGTAGAAATATACAATAACTTCATTTTTTTTTTGTTTATTGTCAAAAAAAGAGTTGGTGTTTTTATAAAAGCTTCCACAGCGACAATTCGTCAAACCTTAAAAACGTTTATACAAATATGACATCATATAGGCTTTCATAAAACACTATAAAATATTTACAGCAGGACCTTGGCTTTAAATTGATCAATTTCCATATTATACGGCAACAAATTCAATTTTAAGACAAACTCAAATGACTAAAACAGCCCCAACAGTGACAAATTTTTGAATGTAAAGTAAAGGAATGTTTATGATAATACCTATAACACGACGTCTGCCGTGTAATCGATAAGTGCAGTCAAAACAGGCGCATTCTGAGCTTGGGGCATGAGTTGTGGGATACGCACCTCCTCGGGATGTTGTCCGATGTATTCCATCTTGGCTGCAGCATAAATCTTGTTGCACTTGTCGCGCTGTTCCCGATACGTCGCCCAGTCTGTCGGCTGTTTGGAACTCTTGGCTGCCTTCAACAACTCCTCCTTCTTTGTGAACTCGGCTTTGACATTCTCGCTGACCCATGGTTTGCTCAGATCGGTCTCGTTGAATATGGGCTTCTTCTTCTTTATGATTTTACCATGTTGCACCCGTCTCATTTTATCTGGTGGCATTAGGGGTGGAGGGCCTGATCTGAAACCTCTTTGTGGACCTCGTTGGGGGCCCATTAGAGGTGGAGGCATTGGAGGACGCATGTGAGGTGGAGGCGGTCTCATACCGGGCGGTGGGCGCATTCCTGGCGGAGGCGGCCTCATTCCGGGAGGAGGGCCGCGAGGACCGGGCCCCCGCATCATGTTAGGAGGTGGCGGCAATGGGCCGCCCCTGAACGGCGGCGGAGGTCTCATACCTGGTACGGGTGGCCCCATGGGGCGCATTCTTGGCGGCATCATGCGTCCCGGAGGTGGCATTCGAGGTCTCATGTTTGGCATTGACAACAATGATGGCGGCTGATTACCGTTGAAGTTACGCTGGACGCCTTTCCGGATTTTGCCGGGGGGAAATCTCCGTTTACCCGTTCTCTGTGCGTTGGTTCCGTTCGCCTGAACCGCTGCGCCCATTTGCTTACCTTATTTCTGAAATTTTAAGTTATTTTTTTGAATAGACGCACTTCTCTATAATACACACGCTGCACTTGGATCTTTGTGACGTTGATTATTGCCAACCGCTAGCGATTAAATTCACTAAATATTGTTGGTGACATTTAAATTTAAAATCTCCTTTAAATGTATGATACGGATTTAAATTCGTCCCATATAGTCATATCAGCGTAATAATATTAATCACGTAATCATAGCGTCAAATTTAGTTACAAACGGTAACAAAGAACGATCTAGGATTTTCTAACCTGATAGCTTGTATTTTTTTTATATATTGGCAAAGAAAACACACGAGTGAAATATCGATTAATTAGCGACGGATATTTCAGCCATGACATTTTCAAATTCGCGAACAAAAATTGCAAAAAAATATCTAACAGTTTTATGAGCAATAGTACATATAATTTGGTTATTTGCATGATATTCTATATGTACATATATCGCTTTCGTATTAACAAACAGAAGATAATCAAAAAATATAAATTATCGTCAAGATGCATAAAAACCAAACTTCACCCCTCTTTGTATGGGTCCTCATTTGATAAATTTTGGCTGTTAAATGCAAGATGCATGGAAACCTAACTCCAACCCCTTTGTATGCTGTTGTCACTTCATAATATTTACATTTACAATTTACATTGTTGATCGGGGGATGCAAAAATGTCGACCGCTAGATGGCTCCAAGATCGCTAAGGTACTTCAAATATGATGACAACTCGAAAAAGTCAAATGTCACATAAGGTTAAAATTTAGAAATTTTAATTTAGCAAGAAATATTTGATAGCAAAAATCACATTCTAAAAGCCAAATTAGTGCTAAACGGTGAAAGCTAGAAGAATTCTCACTTCATAAATTGATTATACAATGCTTTCTTGTCCAGGGTAAAGAAATAAAATTTTAACATTTTTGATAATAAACATACATACGTGAGGCTCTTTTATAAAAGAGGCGTTTTAGCCTATAATTGACAAACTAATTGTGTTTTTAAAAATCCGGCTCTTTAGCATGGTGAACTATGTTATTCAGATGGTAAAATTTGATTAATCAAATCTTCAACTTGTTTAGCGTCCTTGTAATTTGGTTATTTCTACTGAGAGTTAGACCTAAAACATTCAAAAATTTAATGAAAACTTAGGCAACACCCCTTACACCAACAAAATTATCGAAATATATTAACCCTCGTCAACTACGGATGACAAGTTAATCCCATAATCCCATCTCGTAAGAGATAAAGCACTTGAAGAAGAAGAAGAACACCAGATATTAAATTACCAGAATGGACTTTGCAAAGTGCGTGTCATACAAATTTTCTTGTGTATTAATATACCAAAATTCTTGTGTATTTTATATTTTGTTAAGTAAAATAATGTTCATGAAATCCAAATGTGGGCGGTAAAGTTTTGTTCTGTTTTTACAATCAAATTCTACGCGGGTTTTTTTCCGGAGGTTCCACAGAAATATACATGTGTGGTCGCCGAGGTACTTATCATTATCAAAGCGAAGGTAGAGACTGTTTGTCAATATTACAATTTACTTTCGGCTTAGACCGCGTCGTCATTTGGGAACTACACCCAGCATTATCAGCTAAGGCCCGACCTGTAGCTTGTCTGCCTTTACAAGCATTTGCTCTAGAAGTTTGAGCAATATTTGTTCGTAGGCCCTGCCTGCCTAAACAGGGCCGTGTGCTTATATTAATCAAACCTTGGGGCGGACAAGGATTTGATCTTAATGTATTTTGTTTGCCAGGACAATAATACTTAATCGGCTTATGCCTGCTAGCTGTTTGTGAACCCATACAAACTAACGTTTCGCAAGCCATTGCAGCTTGCATCTTCAGAGTGAATATATCACTGAACCTAAATCCGGGAAGCGGAGGTATTTAAAGCTCCTTGAGCCAGTCGGGCAGAACGACGGAGTTCTGGTTGGCTGTCACCGTTGGGCAAGGACGGATCCGGTGGAGCGTGATCGTGTGATCGATGATGCGTAGGAGTCCTTAGAGGATAAACTACTGGAGTCCAAGCTTTACTGAGTCTAAAACCATCCTCCCTGTTTATGTTGTTATACACTATTCACGATTGATTTGCCATCCAGCAGGCTGTGTTTTTTTTTCTTAAGTTGCCTTTCTTATAGTATATTAAAGAACTAGTTTCATAAGGCCTTTTCTTAACGCACGAGTCCAAGTTTGAAAAACGAGACGCGAAGCGTCGAGTTTTTCAACGGACGAGTGCGACAAGTGGTCTTATGAAACGTGTTCTTTATACTATTTTTTCTATTGAGGAAGTTTAAGAGTATTTTTAAATAAATTTATGTAGAAAATTTTACGTCAAATCGATTACTAGGGAGTTTTTATAAACACTTATGGCAGCACTGACAGGTGGCTGAAACTGACATTTCAAACTTTCAAATTCAAATCGAACTACCAACATCGTAAAAAAAACAAACTAAAAACAGTACGATTATAGGCCTCCTTAACGTACTGTTTTTAAGCTAAAACAGTGCGCTTAGAACGGCTATATAAAACCGAAATAGAAAATTAGTATATTATTATACGAGTTTCATAACGGGCTTATTGTAGCACGCGTGGGTTTGGAGCACGACGAGCGTAGCGAGGAGTGCTCCAATGGAACAAGTGCCCGTTATGAAACGAGTATAATATACTATTTTATCTACTTTGACACTTGTTATGTAGAAATTCAAAATTTCTGATAGAGTTTGTGGTTATGTATATTCGACATCTGACATTTGTCGTTTTATGACCAAAGTGAAAGCAAATGTCACCAATCTTAAAAACCAAAAAGTTACCAAAAACAGTTTAATAATAGACGATTTTATTACCAAAAACAGTTTAATAATAGCCTCCATTATTAAACTGTTTTCGGTATCATAATGGACGTATTATTAAATCAAAGTAGATAATAGTGATTTGTGCGATTGTTTAGCTTACAAACAATGCCTCCCGTTCAATTGTTTAGCAGCTGCATAATATGTCATATTTTTGTAATTGTTGATCATTTGAAGGTGGTTAAACTGTTCTTTGTCACACGCGATGGTTTTAAATGCAACAAATGTTACTAAAGCAGTAGCTTTAATAGAGGATGGTCGTTCCATGTCCTATGTTGCTACAGTTCTCGGAGTAGCCCGTTCTACTCTCCGTGATGCCTTAAGAAGTTATCAAGAAATTCGCAGCTTCACCAGGAGACCTGGTTCGGGCCGTAGAAGATCCATTTCGATGCGTAATGACCGGTATATGGTCTCGTTGATTTTAAGAAATAGGCATTGTACCGCTGTTGAAGACCGACAAGATCTTCAACGAGTGCGGGATGTTTAATGTTTTTGTAAGGGTGCGACATGTTACTAGACTCAAAGAACAACGACAGGGACTATTATAAAACTATGAACGGGAAAATTTTTCAAAATTGGTTGGTTAATCAGCTGATTCCTGCTTTGGACAAGTTGCAAGGAAAATTTGTCGTGGTTATGGACAACGCACCATATCATTCAGTACAGTTTGACAAGCCGCCCACATTTTCTTGCAAAAAAGGTGTATTGCAGGAATGGTTGGTTAACCACCACAATGTCGAAATTCAGGGCAAAATTACTAAGAAAAAACTTTGGAAGTTAATTAAACCTTTTACAGCAGACG
>JABXWE010102952.1:0-22356 GCA_014611495.1 Limonius californicus | reverse complement strand
GCTTATTTCCTGCTGTGGCGAAGAAATAATAAATTCTATAGTTAAGGAAATCAAGGAAACAGGGTACTACAGCATTATTTTTGATGAAACAACTGATGTAAGCAATAACTCCCAAATGTCATTTGTGATCCGGTATATTGACAAAAACTACGAGGTTCACGAAGATTTCCTCACCTTCATCAACTGCCATGAAGAAAACTATGATGGTGGAACTCAAGAACCTGTTTTAACTGGCAAAATATTGGGGCAAACTGCCATTAAATTTTTGAAAGATATTGGTTTGCCCGAAGAAAAATGTGTAGCTATAGGAACTGATACTTGCAGTGTTATGTTATCGGACCAAAAAGGGGCTGTTTCTGAGATAACGAAAACATGCAGGAATGCGATCAAATGTCCATGTTATAACCACACATTGAATTTATCTATTTCCAAATGTAGTAATGTACAAGATATACGGAATGCGGTAGGTATCATCAAGGAAACTAGGTATCAACTTTTTCAAAAGTTCACCAAAAAGAAATCATGTGCTGAAATATTGCCATGATTGTCAACTTGTGAAGTTATGTGAAACGAGATGGTCAGAAAGACACGAAGCGGTATTAGTATTCAAGCTTTCGTTCCAGAATATTATCAAAGCCTTGCAACTTATATCTCAGTGGAAAGATACAGACTCTTCTTCGAAATCACAGTTATTGATGAATTCATTGCTTACTACAAAATTCATAACATCTTTGTTTTGTTTGGCTCATTTTCTAAGCTTAACAGAAAACTTGAGCAGAATTCTACAGAAAAAAAAAAATCGATAAAAGTGTTGCACAAAAATTAGTTGAAGGTATAATTTCGGTATTAAAAAATAAAAGAGATAATATCGATACTTGCTTCCATTCAATTTTCGAAGAAGTAAAAGATCTTCACGAAAAATTGGACATTTCGATACACCTTCCTAGAGTCAACGCTAGACAAATAAATAGGGCAAATGTTGCTACCAATGATCCTGAGGAATATTACAGAATCAGCATATTCATCCCATTGCTAGATAATGTTTTACAGGATCTCAATTTTCGATTTGGTTCAATTTTTTTCTCTGCCATGGAAATCAATGGCCTGTTACCTTCTCTTATACTGAAGAGAAATCAAGCAGAAATGAAAAAAATGGCTGATAATTTGAGTTATTATTTACAGCCTTTCTTAAAAGGGAGTAGGGAGTATATTTTCAATAAACTGCAGCTAGAAATTGAGCTGTGGGACGAAAATCTCAGAACAACCGAAGGGCCTATTCAAGAAAGTGCGGTGAATGTTTTGAAAATGTGTGATAAAGACACTTTTCCGATCATCAATTTATCCTTACATTTGATAACGGTCATGCCCGTAAGTGTAGCATCTGCTGAACGTTCATTTTCTTCATTGAAACGCCTAAAAACTTACTTAAGATCGACTATGAGTCAAGAAAGGCTGGTAGGCTTAGCACTTTTACATTTCTATCGAGAATGTGAAATAGATTACGATGCAGTGCTAAATAGATTTGCTTCCCAGAAAAAGAGAAAATTAGAATTTATTTTATGAGCTCAATTCATAAGGACTAAGGACCTGTAATCTTTTTTATTTATGATTTTTATACTTTGTTACAGAATATGTTTTTATTTATCCTTTCAGTCATTATATAATAATATCCTATATATAATATCGTCTTTAATTTTCAATTACCCCTCCCAGAAAAAAAACCTAGCGACGCCCTTGGTATGGTTACAATTTGAAACGAGGAAAAATATAGCGTTAATTGAAAATTCTTACATAACACGACGTATTTAATAAAAAGATACAATTGTTATCACATACCGGGAATGTCTGACAATTAAATAGGGCTAATTTAGATTACTATATCAACTTCAGTAGCGTACATCACGGAAATATATATCAGTGTCCTGCCATCTGTCAAGTAAAAGGTTAAGTAAGCAATTATAATATTTATGTACATGATTTTCACAAATGCTTTGCAAAACTTTAAAAATTGTGAAAATTATGTACATAAATTCTATAGTTTTTAGTTAATCTTTTTCTTGACATATGACAGAACACTAAATTATCTACATAAATGATCCTTATTTAGTTGTCAGAAATTCTCGGTATGTGAAAATAACTATAGCCCGTTACAAACAGCATAGTCGTGATGTAACAGTGGTTGCCTGTATCATTGTGACTTTATTTAAAAAATACTATATATGTACATTTATCTCAGCCATCAGATCTTAGTAAGCAAACGGCTTTAGGTTCAAATCTCACTTCTAATATTTGTTTGTATAAGTACGTCCTGTTTTTTTTATATTAAAGAGGGGCGAGGGTCATAATACTAACACGACGGTGCAAGCTTTTTCGATACAATTTTGGAACTAAAAAATCTTTTCGAAAAATAGTAGGTACTTCTAATACGTTTCATATAATTTAATATTAATATTATATTATTGACCAAAAACAAGTATTAATAATATGGCAATAAGAATTCTATTCTTTTACATCAAGATTTTACCTTTTTATTATTCTTCTTCCTCTCTGTATATGTTAATTAAGGCTAGAATGTATATAATTTCATATTTTCACATTAATTTAATATCGTGCATCTCTCAGTTATCAATTTAAATCAAAAATTAATTCCTCTTGGAGTAATATAGAAATTGCGATAACAAGTAATACAATAATCTCAAAATAAATCACATTTTTAGGAATCCCCATGCGGACGCCTCTGATATTTTAAACATGTCTTCATATCCGATGCCGAATGGCACCCCCTCCATGCAGTGGGAGGAGTCTAGGACAGTGAGGTATTATTGGACGGGGGCGCGGTAATCGCCTCACATTTTTATCCTTAATCTATCGGTAATCCCGCGTAATTTTGGGAGTGCTATTGCTAAACTGGGATTAAGTAGAAATTTTACTTTAGGAAAATGCTTGTTATAAGGAACTCTATTTCTTGGTTTTTAAATATTTTTGTTCGTAATTTCTAATATTAAAAAATGCATCCTTAAAATTTTTGGCAAAAACCAATGCTTAACACCAATTTCGTTTTTAAAACTGATACGTAACTATTTAGTTTCATTTGAAATATTTACAATAATAACCATTTGACAAAGAGATTTCTTAATAGTAATGGGAAAATTTTTAAAACTATATTAATATCTTTCTTTTTTAATATTGAATAACTATTCCTATTACCTATTGCATCAATTTCGTGATTATAACTTGGGGAGTATTTCTATTTGGGATTGTAAATCAATTTCCCACTAAATTAGCAACCTCAACAAAATAATTTGCAGTTCGTTTTCTTTTGTTTAATTTATCAAATTAGACTTTTAGCAGAAGTAAATATTATTTTATAACAAAAAAACGTCTTTTCCTCAAATTCTTCTACATCAACTGCTGCATATCCTAGAATCTTATGTAGATCTATGTACATAAGATAATGAACCTATGTATGTTTGTAGGCAACCCATTTTACATTTCATCGATCACCTTAATTATAATTTGAAAGTTTTATATATCAGGCATCTTAAATTAAAAAGCATATCTACTCTCACATGTTTGTTATACATTTTAATTTACGAGATTGGTCACGAACAACTACCAATATTTTATTTAAACAAACTTAAACAGAAGTCCTATGATTTCTAATACATAAAATTTTCAAATTACAATGAAGGTGAACTAGAACTTATAAAATTGGATATATAAAAAACATATTTAGGCTCATTATCCTACATAATATCTCTGTATACAAGGCTTAATTATTAATAATGATTAAAGATGCATTAAAAAACCACATCAAACAACTATTTTATTTACATTATATACAGAGTAATTAACAACTATTTTTATTGTTCAAGTTTGTCCAGTTGTTCATTCTCTTGGCTATCTTCTCCTTCGTCGTCAAACACATACCACTTCTTTTTATTTATTAGAAACAGCACCATTAATAATGGCAAGTGAATTAATGAATACCTAAACAGCTTTCTTGATGATGAGCTTGAAGACTCTTTATAAAATTGATATGCTGTAATAATAGGCGTTAAACATCTGTCTAGGAAATTGTTTCTGTTTTAATTACCTAAATAAACAAAATACAAATTAAGTGGCGCGGTTTCTAGAACAAACCACCAGTTCGTAGTGTCCAACAATGGTGCACAGGCAGACATGGCTGCTATTGCTACAGTATGTCTAAGTGCAACCCTTCTGCAGAGTGCTGGGTCTGTGACGGCCATCATACGATAACCAGCTCTTGAATAGTCTGGACGTAGGTTCCATGATAGTGCATTGAAGTGAGGGAACTGCCAACTATACAATAAAGCTGCCATAAGCCAAGCACCGGCATTCAAGGAATTAGCACAGGCTGCCCAACCCATTAAAGGTGGTATCGCACCAACTGAAATAAATTAATTTTATTAAGCTTGAGATTTATATATGAAAAACTAAAGAATGATTGTATATGCAGATGTAAATCTATAAAAATGTTAGAAACATTGGTATTATTAAAAAAATAAATTATAGTGCAGATGAAGATATCAAATTTATAAATAAACTTCTTTAATTGGTTTTGTCAACCGACTCTCTACTATTTATTGTAAAAAGAAATTATGGTGCAAGCAAAGGGATCCAATTTATGAAAACTTTTTAAATGTTATATTGTCAGCTGACTTACTAACACTTATTGTTTAAAAAATATTAATTATTGTAGACATAATATTTTCAACTAATGAAATCTTTTAAAATAGTTTAGCTGTGTAAAGTCTTTTCTAATTTATAAAAACTGTTTAGATGTTATTGTCAACTGGCTCACTATATTTATTATAAAAAAAATTATTGTAGAGATGACCGTTTGAAATATATAAACACTTTTTTAATGATATGATCAACTGTCTGAATATTTATTATTTTAGAAGAAAAGTTTTTCCACAAAATAATGAATATATTGTGTTGTCGAATGAATAAGGTCATAAAATTTAGTACTTATATCTTACCTATAGATCCCACCCATGTATTCAAAATACTGATTCGCTTTAAAGGTGTATAAATAGAAGTATACAGAATTAAATTTGATACTCCTAGCAAGGCTGTAAGACCATTTACTCCATTATAAAGAATGGATGTTCCTAAAATCGACGACACTGCTGCAAATGTTACTGCATGCAAAGGCCTAAAAATATTACGAAATTAAAGCTTTTGCATACTTTATTTTAGTGTACATACGTTAATCTTCCACATACTAAAACTCTGTGTTTAGTACGGGACATCTGTGCATCAAAAGGAACTTCATGGAATTGATTAATTGAATTTGCAGCGCAAGATAGAAGACCTGTGCCTGCAATGCACATTGCAAACGTGCTCCATTCAAACGGACTAGGGGCCATGGCATAGCCTGCCATTGATGTAACAACTACAAGGGCTGAAAGAAAAATTGTTGAAAACTATTATGTAACTTACTACAAAATCATATAGGTACCTGTTAATCGTATTTTGGAAAGTTTCATGTAATGTTGAACAAGATTTGTGCGATCTGTTGATGGTGTGGGATTCCATGCTGGCAGCACCGATAGTTTTACAATGGGGTTTTTGAGTTGATTTGGATGAATTTCTATGCTAGTTGCAGAAGCTTTTGATTTGGATTGATCGACATAATTCGCGCAGGGTACAGTAAAATTGACATATTTCTAAAACATTATGGATTTATAATTAACAAGAATTAGGGTTTTCTCATCTTACCTTAAAGATAAAGTTAGGTTTGTGATACACATTTGCTGATGTTCCATGCTTGCACAACCGCACCTGAATCTGTAAAAATTTTAACATAATGTTGTATTTGTCCTAAGTATTATTTTATTTAAAATTGTTCTTGAATACATATTTACAACATTTTTATAAAAATTATTGTTTATCGAAACTTGTAGCAAAATGTAAGGTTAGATCTGACAGCTGCCGCGACCTTCAAGAAATTGTTTAGTAATAAAGCAGAAAATCCCTAGAAGTAGAGGAATTTCATTATTTGTCAGCAACTAAATTGAACTTGAGCTGTCAGTCAGCAGATATCACATAACCCTACTAGAAGCTGTCATGCGAGGTGTGTTTTTTAAACAAGCAGAAAATAGTGAAAAATAAAGTGCGAAATCTAAGACTTAAATTTTCCAAATACAATATCGTTCGTTCCCTAGCATAAATGTAAGTGGTTTTCCTAAAAGGGCGCAGCATGGCGGGAGTTTTCGATTTGGAATTGCACGATGTTGAAACTGTAGAGGTTGATGATTCAGACGAAGATGTGATTGAGATACAAGAGGTAATAATTACTATTTTTTCTTAATTATATTCTGACTACGCAGCAATTTCGTAATTTCAATATTGTGTTTACATATATCTTATCACCTTCTAATATAATTGATAAGAAATCTTATACAACTTTTCAATGTCACTTTCTACCTTATGGCATGCTCTTGAAAACCTCATCAGTAAACAAGTTTGTTTCCATTTCATTTTGTAGAAAGCTTCTTAACAACATTGATATTTTTCAGGGTGGGTATGATCAAAACCCCAACGTGAACGAAATAATCGAGTAAGTACTGATTTGTTTACCTCGATCAGATCCATCACTCAAATTGTTTACCTATTTAATGTAAAGGTTTACATGTTTAGTACCAAAGTTCTCAAATTTCAGAACTGACGATGTAGAAACGGTTCAATTAACCGAGCAAAATGTTAATCCTGGCCAAGAAAAGGCTGGGCCACAGGACTTTGAATTGCTCAAGGTACTTGGGAAAGGGGGATATGGTAAAGTGTTCCAAGTTCGCAAAATAAGCGGCCAGGACGCAAATACCGTCTTCGCTATGAAGGTGCTACGTAAGGCTTCCATTGTCAGAAACCAAAAGGACACTGCACATACAAAGGCTGAACGAAATATCTTAGAAGAAGTTAAGCATCCATTTATAGTAGATTTAAAATATGCCTTTCAAACTGGAGGCAAACTTTATCTAATATTAGAATATTTAAGTGGAGGAGAGTTATTTATGCATTTAGAACGTGAAGGAATTTTTTTAGAAGATACCGCCTGGTAATAATGTAATGGTGCTGCAAGTTTCATGTTGATCACAAGTATTTTTGTAGTTTCTACCTCTCGGAAATTATATTAGCACTAGAGCATTTGCATTTACAAGGAATAATCTACAGGGATTTGAAACCAGAAAATATTTTGTTAGATGCTCAGGGACATGTCAAACTGACGGATTTTGGTTTATGTAAAGAACATATTCAAGAAGGCATTGTAACGCACACATTTTGTGGGACCATTGAATACATGTAAGTGCAACAAATTAGTTTTTAACAGTTGCACAATTTAATATCTCCATAGGGCTCCAGAAATTCTAACGAGGAGTGGACATGGTAAAGAAGTAGATTGGTGGTCGCTGGGAGCCCTCATGTACGACATGTTAACTGGTGCTGTAAGTTACAAACATAATTTTTTAACACCTAATATAAAGGTCGTCTTCTTGCAGCCTCCTTTTACAGCTGAAAACCGAAAAAAGACTATAGAGAAAATACTAAAAGGTAAATTAAATTTACCTCCATACTTAACGGCAGATGCAAGAGATTTAATCCGTAAGCTGCTCAAAAGACAGGTGTCAGTCCGATTAGGGGCTCCTCCTTTAGACGCAGTTGCTGTTAAACAGCACCACTTTTTTAAGCACATTTCTTGGGATGACGTGTTGAGCCGCAAGTTGGAACCGCCTTTTAAACCTAGCTTGGTATGTAAAGTAAATAATTAAGGGACTGCCACATGGTTTTCTTTAGGATTAGATATTTTCACTTGGTATTTCTACAGTGTTTTTCTGAATCTACACTGTGATGGTATAAATTTGAACCATCAGATTTTGCAATTCAGTATCAAACTGTTGTAAATAAAATATTGACTTCTAATTACTGTGCTGCAAAATAGTACAGCATTAAAATCTGCCTCTAATGCACAATTAACTTTTTTAAATACTATAATTATTTACCAATTAATACTGGCAACCCATGACTGTGACAATTATTAGCAAGAAAATGATTATTTTTAGTAGCCAAGATCATGAACAGCAACTATAATCTATTCACGATTGATTTGCCATCCAACAGGCTGTGGAAATCTGGGGAAATGTGTGTATCATTGAAATTTGTCAATTAATTAAGTTGGGTTATGCTAGTTTTTCTTGATGGAGGTTATGTTTTTTGAAAGCAGGCAATGTTGCCAGTGGAGCTTGTTTGTTCATTTAACGTCCGCCTATTGCTGCTCAATATAGGTTTATAATACTTAGATATAATAATGATTTCATTATAAATAAAATAATAACTATAATTTAAATGTTGTTGTAACACATACCAAATACATATTGCTGTTCTTTTTCACGAGAATTCTGAACTCAAATCGTATGTATACAGAGCATATTCCACGCCATTCTTTGCTGTCCTATGTTTAGGTCTTGCAGCAGCAAATTAAGAAGAATTAACGTCCATGCCGCTTATGTTTCAAATTGATATTATGGTAGTCCAGTGGTTGACTGTTTGCCTCTGGTGCTAAGAGACCCAAGTTCGTATTCCACTGAGGTCAGTGTTTTTCTCGGGCGAGATAAAAACTGTAAAACACTCATTCACAATTTAGATGCCAAAAGAATATCCCCTACCCTATTCCACCTTCATGCTATCACTGGAAGTATCTGAATCATCGGCACCCTTCGATTCTGAATCAGATTCCCCAATTGAAATAATGAAAGGAGGAATATTTTCAAACGATAGATTTCCCATATGTTTTGTCCAGTCTTCCGAAACAAATTTTTCACAATGCTCACAGAAATTTTGCCACATGTCGGGGGTACATTTTGAAAGAGCCTCACGCCATTAATTTGCAAGCTTGTCTTTCGATTTTGGCTGCGAATTTATGTGCTTATTCTAATAGGTCTTACAAAACCCCCACGCCATTTCAATTAGGTTGTATGTATGACAATGGCAATCGAAGAACCTCATAGTTGCGCTTTTTCAAAATTTCATCAGTTACGTATGTTTTAATTCCGTCTGCTGTAAAAGGTTTAATTAACTCCCAAAGTTTTTTCTTAGTAATTTTGCCCTGAATTTCGACATTGTGGTGGTTAACCAACCATCCCTGCAATACACCTTTTTTGCAAGAAAATGTGGGCGGCTTGTCAAACTGCACTGAATGATAAGGTGCGTTGTCCATAACCACGACAAACCTTCCTTGCAACTTGTCCAAAGCAGGAATCAGCTGATTAACCACCCAATTTTGAAAAATTTCCCTGTTCATAGTTTTATGATAGTCCCTGTCGTTGTTCTTTGAGTCTAGTAACATGTCGCACCCTTCCAAAAAGCCTAAATTACATCCCGCATTCAAAATCGTGAACCGCTTTCACTCACTTTTAATTTTGGCTGGGTTACTTTTAAGATCAGTTTCATGTACCCATTGACGACTCGCGGATCCATTTTGGTAGATCCACGTTTCGTCTAGGTACACGAATGTCACATTTTCACTAGAATTTTGATATTGGAGAAGTTGTCTCAAAAATTTAATTTTGGGTGCAAAGACGTGTTTTTGTTCATATAAAATTTTGCGTCCATTCACCATTTTGTGTTTGTAATCCATTGATTTAAGAATTTTGAATTAAGTAGTCCTGCCCCCCTTGTATTCCAAATTTTCGCGAGAGTCAGCCAAGAGTTTGTCGAGAGTAAAATGTTCATTCTTCTGATGATACTGCCAAATTTGTCATTGCAAATCTTTTCTGAACGTGTAATTTAAGAAAACGTCCGTATATACTACAAATGGAAGATTTCAAAACGTCCTGTCCTTGTGATAAAAATGACCCTTATAGAACGCTCAGACACCTAAAATTATAAGTAATTTGCAATTGCATATTTAAGAAATAATACATGCTTACCCCAAATATATCACTTAATCGATTTATAATCGTAAATCTCTTTTATAATGGTTGAAGGCTTTCACAATTTGCAGTTTAGTAACTTTGTTAATAAGTTTCACCATTCTGACAATTAAGTAGGTATAATATATTATGTGTTTTATTAATTCTAAACTTACTAGATTATTTTAGAAAAGTAGGGGACTCTAAAGCTGGCACCTGGGCAATTTCATTTTGACATTGCTAGAAATCAAACAAATAATATTTAAGAAATGCAACTTAAGAAAAAAAACAGCCTGCTGGATGGCAAATCAATCGTGAATAGTGTATATGGAGTTATTGAATTTTTAAACGATTGTATTGGATTTATTGAAAATTGTTACAGTATTTGGAAAGGCACATTAATGCACTTTGTGCAGTTTTTATTGCTGACGAAATTATCTATTTTGGAGAATAATAGAGGGGTTTGGAGCAAAAACAGTACAAACGCCATTTTTGCCAAAAAGGAGCTATGTACAGCTTTTGACACTTTAGCACAGCGGTTCTCAAACTTTCACATTTCACACCCCTCCTTTTTTACCTTGAATAATTCTCTGCCCCCTGCCTAATATAAGATAGATGAGAATAATCCAACATGCAGGAACTTGTAACTCGATTTGGCAATATTGGCTACGCTGCCGATGTGGTGCAGTCACGTCTCATTATCACCTGATCTACTGTTACTCGAATGCTCGCTGCAGATACCGATACGACTCGAACTTTCTGGATTGAAAATACGCGACTATAAAAGCAGCCGCAGCGCATCAGTTGTGTCTTTGTGACTGTGTTACATAAGAGAGCTTGTCAGTTGGTGTTCAAACACTGAAAAGAATTATTGTATATTTACCTACACGTTTAGTAAATATGGATAGCTTTTTAATTGGAGGCAAACGTAAGCGTAGAGACGAAGAAGCTTCTACTTCATCAGAAACGCCCAGTATTATTGCTAGTTCTGTTATAAAATCAAAAAAGCGAAAATATGACGAAGCATACATAAACTGCATTGAAATAAGTGGTGAAGAAAAACCTCAGTGTGTTATTTGCCTCAAAATATTGGCTGCAGACAGCATGAAACCCAATAAATTGAAGAGGCATTTAGAAACTGCACAAAGAATATGTCGATAAGCCCCGTGAATTTTTTGCAGAGAAACTTAGATCTTTCGGGAAACAGAAGACCAATTTCTACAAAACTCTCACAGTATATGACAAAGCTTTATTGGCATCATACAAGTGGCTTATAAAATGCTAAACAACTCAAGAATATTTTTCTGTCAAATGATACAATTTGAAAAATTAACGATATATCTGTGGATATTCAGCAACAGCTTGAATCTGAGTTCGTTGGAAACTTATTTGCCATACAACTTGAAGCAACAGACAGCAGTAACGATTCGAATTTGATTTGCTGTATGCAATAATTGAAGACTTGCTATTTTGCAAGCCTATAGGTACAAGGAAGATCAACTGCTGTCGAGTTGTTCAGAATTACAAATGATGCTATTGTAAGGGCAAACTTGCAGTGGAAGGATTGTATTGGAATTTGCACCGATAGAGCTCAGGCCATGTTTGGTAGATATAACAGTTTACAAGCACTTGTGAAGAACAAATCTCCAGGAGTAATCTGGACACACTGCATGATTCATCGGGAAGCTTTAGCATCAAAATCTCTAAGTCGCTAAATATTGTTTTGATAGTAGTTATTAATGCAATAAATTATGTTTAAAACCAGGCCTCTAAAATCAAGGATTTTTGCTGCTCTTTGTGAAAATATGGGAGCTGAACATATATCATTGTTGTTTTATTCTTCATCCAGATGGTTGCCACGCGGTAAAGTGTTCAAATGTGTCTACAAACTGAGAAATGAAATGGCGATACTCTTCAGCGAGGAGGGTCATAAGCATGAAGCAGAAGGATTCTACGGCAATTTATTTCTAATGAAGCTCTCCTACTTAGTAGACACATTCTAAAACTCAATTCACTTAATCTTCAACTTCAGGGAAATAATACAAATACGAGGGGTATTTATTAAATAAGGTCCGTTTTTTTAATAAGAAGAAAAATACTGTAAATATCATTAAAATATATTTTTTTTCCATATTCTGCATACTTTTATCTACTTTTCTACATAATTTCCATTTTTGTTCAAACATTTGTCATACCGCTCAACAAGTTTTTGAATTCCGACGTCAAAGAAATCTGCCGCCTGTGAAGAAGCCCAATCCATGACTGCAGTTTTCACTTCGTCTTCGTCGTTGAACCGCTGACCACCAAGGAACTCCTTTAAGTGCCAAAACAAGTGAAAAACACAGGGTGCAAGGTCTGGACTGTAAGGTGGATGATACAGTTGTTCCCATCCAAAAGACCTGATTTGACCTTGTGTTTGTGCAGAAACATGTGGCCTTACATTGTCATGGAGCAACATCATTTGTATGGCCTGTCAGAGTTTTCTCAAGGTCACACAATACGCATCAGAATTGATTATTGTGTCTCTCGGCATAAAATCTACTAACAAAATCCCTTTCCGGTCCCAAAAGACAGTCGCCATGATCTTCTGTGCTGAAATTGTCTGTTTGGCTTTCACTCTGGTTGGCGACGATGTGTGTCGCCATTCCATTGACTGTTGCTTGGACTCAGGAGTCATGTGAGACACCCAAGTCTCATCTCCTATAATGATGTGCAAAAATTCATCTTGCACTTAAGAATCGAATTACAGATCGTATCTCACAGTCGGCGGGCGATTCAATTTTCTTAAACAATATAACTTCTACAGCTCAGCACACAGACAGACGATATGGCTGCAAATGGCCTCTAAACGCTCGCAAAGCATGCTGGGAGCAGACGCGCAAGCGCATTGCGGCGATCGCGCGTCGTTCTCACTCTCATTCACAAACGGACCTTTTTTAAAAAATACCCCTCGTATATATGATTTAAGTGAAAGGGTCAACGCTTTTTGTAAGAGAATACAGTTATGGAATAACAAATTAAAAGACAATTTCTTTGAGATGTTTCCCACAATGTGTGAATTTATCCAGAGTTACCCACTGGAAGAGAATCATAAAAAGTTATTGCTAAAGACAGTGGAGGGTCATTTAGAAAACTTGAGCACTACTTTCAGCAAATACTTTTTCGCAGAAGAAGACTTTAAATTGGGTGACTGGAATTCGGTAATAAATCCATTTGTTAGTATACCTACCAGCCTATCTCTGCAAGAAGACGAACAACCGATAGATCTTTCTTCAAGTACCACAGAAAAATCAAATTTTGTTATTAGGTCATTAACAGATTTCTGGAGTGAACTCTCTTGCAACTATTCTCTTATTAAAGCAAAAGCATTTCAGATACTGTAACGTTTTTCCACTTCTTACCTTTGCGAAATTGGCTTTTCCGCTGTAGCTGCTTTAAAGTTTAAATATAGAAACAAACTTCAAATAGAAAAGCAGCTCAGAGTGTCTATCTATCTCGAATATCAAACCAAACTAGACAGGCTGTGTATTTTAAAGCAGACACACATTAGTCATTAGATCTATGCCTTAGAAATGTTTTATTTTAATTTTAGTTATAATGCTTTTATTGTGATCAAAATCTAAAAAATTAATTCTGACGTTTTGCTCATTTATTCGACCCCCACCTTCGTACAATTTCGGCGCCCCCCCCCAGGGTGGCGCTCCCCACAGTTTGAGAACCACTGCTTTAGTATGTCCTGCGTTGTTTGGGTTAAAAACTGTACATAAATTCACGAATTTAGCTGAAATATAATAATTTTTATGATCTAATACTTGAATACTTTTGGTGCAAAAACAGTACAGTTTTTTTTTTTCGTTTTCTGAAAATTGCAAATTTTGCACATGTACAGTTATTGCATGAAACCCCTCAATTATGGTAGCCGATATTTAGAATTTGATTTTGCATGATAATCCTGTCAGGATTCACTGAATCAACACCATGTGTAATAAATAACCTTGTTTTTTTATAATCAGAAGCATAATATTGAGTATATAATATTGGATTTCTAGTTACATAGCTGTTGTATTATTGAAAATAATAACCCCAGTAAAATTTACATATTATTAGAGGCACAAAACTGTTTTGTTTTTCAAGTAATTATGCAGTTTTAAGTTTTTCACGTTCTTTTTTCTCATATAGTTTTACTCTATTATTTTACTCTCCATGTCTTGTTTTCCTAGACAATTTTTCATATTCTCCCTGAGCAGTGATTAAAATGTTTACTTTTTTTTTTGTTAATTATTTAACTTTGTTATATGTATATGAGTTTGAATAATTAACCAACTTCTTCAATATACAGACTGTTCAAATGTCCAATTTTAAAAGATAATTTGGATTATATTTGAAGTTACAGCAAAAGTTTACCAACATCTCAATTTTTAAAGAGATTTTAAAAGATATTTTTGAAATTGTAACTGTGTATTATATTTGCAGAAAACAGTCGTAGCTGCACTGCACATTTCCCCTAATTTTGTTGCTTTTGTATTTTTACCCCATTTGACCATAGTTAACAAGCTTTTCAACATACCCTTAATTAATTGGCCATGGTATCCTAAATAGACCATACTACAATAATTAAATAAGCAAGAAAATAGTAAAATATGGGTTGTTCAAGGAAATGATTTTATTGTTCGACCTTTTGGAAAACAATTGCATATCTGTTATATGTTGTATAAGTTGTTTCCATGGTCAGTGTGTATATGAATATTCAATTACATTTATTTTGAAAATGTATCATGTAGTAGTTGATTACATACTTCAAATAAAATGAAAAAATGATAGTATAACAATTACTAAACTAAAGTAGTCGCAATGCAAGAAAACCAGAGTAGGATTAAAATGAAGACCATACCTGCCAAGTTGCCGAGGGTATTAACACCATACAGCCAGCTTAGCTAGAAAAGGAGGCACTGTTGCAACTTAGGGTTTTCATTTTAATCCTACTTTGGTCTTCTTACACTGAGACTACTATATCTATTCTACTACTGTAAAAAGTAAGCAACCCCTCCCAAAATAAACAAAGGTCTATTTTTTTACTCCATCTTCTACAACATGAGTTCTCAAACTTTTACCATCAATACTTTTTTTTCCAAATGGACTAAGTCTAGATTGGGGTTTTCCAAGCATCTGTTTCCACTGCAGCCATTATTAGCTTATTGTACACCCTAAATATGAGTTTTGCCTATCTTGAATAGCTCCGACCCTAGTAGTCATTTTTAACGTGTTACACATCGCTTCCTACAGAAGGTCGACTTTCAAATTTTTTCCTACCAGAAAAACGTCACTCACCTCAGTCGGTTTCAAACTGGTGACCCTTGGATCCTATAAGCAAGTGTGCTAGCCACTAGAACTAGACCACCGATGCCAGCATCACGAATATTTACAAATATGTGAACAGACATTTGACAGTGTTTGTCTTCAGATTTTTTCACTCATTGCTTTTGTTGTGGTGTTTCCCCATGTCGTTGTAGAGCGCCCATTGCTTGTGCTTTCCAGGGTGATACATTCCATTTTTACTCCGAGTAATACATTTTCTCCTATCCTTTTAACAAGACTATAGCAGAGTAACTTTTTCTTCTCTACATTTTCTATTATAATTGTATTCCCATTCATTGTTCGACTGTTTTTCAGGTAGTACCCTGTTTATTTGGCTTATTCTGCATGATCTTTCTAGCGCATCTCTTTCTAATACTGCCACTTTCCTTTTATCAACTTCATTACGTCAGCTCTATAGAATACTATACTTTTTATGATCGTGTTGTTTAAGTAACATTTTCTGTTTTTAGTTATTTGCTCGCCCATCTTTTTTATTTTTAGTCCAAGGTATTTGAAATTGCCACAGATGTATATTTTCATTCCATTTCCTAAACTTAATTCTTCTTCCATGCACAAATGTTTGTTTCTTTTTGCGATAATTGATAAACCAATTTTTTTCCGAAGTGCAAAGTGTGTCTGGTTGTTTGCAAATAGTAGAGAATATTTGGAATATTTTAAAGAAGGTGGGTCACCGTGGACCCTTCTGTTGTTCATTCTTCAATTTGAATGTTTATTGTCGTATCTTTATATAGTTCTTGTATGGATTTGAACATGACGTTACTGATGAAGGTTTTTTTCCATGCCATTATTTCCTTTCTTCTTCTTCGTGTGCCTTATCCGCTCAGCGGACTGGCCATCATCATAGCGATCGAGACTTTGTTCGCAGCCGCTCGGAGGAGTTCATTGGATGTTTTGCCATACCACTGGCGTAGGTTCTTCAGCCAGGATATTCTTCGTCTACCCTGTCCTCTTTTACTGTTTATTTTCCCTTGAATGATTAGTTGGAGTATGGCATATTTCTCATTACGCATGATGTGCCCTAGATATGTGAGTTTCCTTATTTTAATGGTCTTCATCAGTTTTTTGTCCACTCCCATTCTTTTAAAATTTCGTCGTTAGTCACATGCTTTACCCAGCTGATTTTCAGAATTCTTCGGAACACCCACATTTCAAAATATTCAACTCTCTTGGTGGTAGCTTCCATGAGTGTCCAGGCCTCCACACCATACAGCAAAACTGAGTACACGTAGCACCTAACTATTCTCATATGTAGTGGCAGATGTAGAGTATTACTAGAAAACACATCGCGCATTTTTAAGAATATATTTCTTGCTTTTTCTATTCTTTGCTTTATCGCCCTGCTATGGTCCCTTTGATCATTTACTAAGCATCCCAGGTAGGTATGGCTTTCCACTCTTTCCAAAGCAACATCGTTCGCATACAGTCTCACGTGAGCGCCGTTTTTCTTAGAAATTACCATATACAGTGAAGTCTCCAATAAGCGGGCACCGATGGTTCGACACTTTTTGTCCGTTTATTGGAGGCGTCCGCTTAAAAGAAACAATCATGTCCGGGTATAGGAGGTGTCCGTTGAAGAGAGAACACAAAAATTATTAAAACATGCAGAAAAGTGTATTTGATTGAACATAACTACAATAATTATAATTATAAATAATTATTGCCTAAGAACACCGCAGTTTAACTGCTTAATATAAGTCCGAATTTATAAAACTCATAAATCAACAAGTTCTGCATTTTACAAACAAACTACAGTAAAGAAATACAACGTTGAAATTAATTCCGCGAAAACCGTGATAAGGCTCAAATATTTATAACGGGAAGTATTAGTATTAAATTTCACCAGGACGGTGACATAATGTAATATGCGCAAATTAGATGTCCGGTTAAGGGGGGCAATTTTTCCTAAAAATAAGACTTATGAACTGTCCGTGCCCGTGTATTACAGGGTCCGGTTAAAAGAGGCTATATAACATGTGTTAATAATAGCAGAACATTGGTTCTACGAAATGTGTCCGTTTATAGGAAGTGTCCGTAATAGGAGGTTTCACTGTATTTGGTTTTATTCATATTAAGGCTTATACCGTATTCGTCTCCCACTTCTATGACTCGATCCAGAAGTTGTTGTAAGTCCTCCAGGAAATCGGCATAGAAGAACAGAATCATCGGCATACTTCAAGTTTTAAACAAGACTCCTTCAGCAGATCAATAAAAAATACATGTGTGCTTCTTCCTGTGTTAATATTCTTTTGCATTGTTTGTGAACATAATAAACTGTTTGTGCAAGAGGTGACCCTCACGATATCTGCTCCGTCCTATTACCTAGTTATTATATCTTTCTTCTCTTAACTTTTATATACGTGACTAAATGCTGATGTCACTATTCCCCTATATTTAAGCGAATCAAATTTTTTTTAGACGAAAAACATACATCCTGGTTTCCATTATGTACATATGGTTTTTACATTTATGTCTCTGTTGCATATAGTGTTATGATTTTTCTCAACTTCGCCATCCCATTCTTTAACATTTCTGCTGTAATATTGCTTAGCCGCTTGTTTGTTTATTTTTCATCTTTTTAATAGGACATTTTCGATTTTTATTTCTATGAGTATGTAGTCTTATAATAGGCGTTATTTTTTCCTATAACTTTTCTTGGTCTTCATCTTGCTCTAGTAATCTTCCCAATCTTTTGCAAATATAGGTTGTAATAGCAATTTTTATGTCTATTCAAATGCTGTTGTTAAATTCATCACAGTGAACAGCCATATTTTAAAATTGCAGTGCCCGTAGTGCTCCAACACCAGACAACTCTAGCAACTAATACTAACTATTAAAGACAAACACTTACCAACTGCCGGAATTAGTGACAGAAGCCCAGTGGTTTTCATTAGTGAGGCTTATCATGACACCAATCAGTGAACAATATCATGAATAGCAAGTATTTCTGTACTGGTGTAAACAACATTAAAAAAAATGCTATTGTTAAACCTTGAGGTCTCTTTTTCCTCCTAATATTTGGCATTGCTACAATTTTTATTCTTTTCTTCTATAGTCTTTTTTTTACATATTCTTCTGTATGATAATCAATATTTAACCATTTCGAATATGAATCTTTCTTTTCCTTCATTTGCATCACTGCTTCTTTGTTCCACTAAATATATTTTTGAGATGTCTGTATACACACAGGCTTTCCTTGCAGCTTCCTTAATGATTTTTAATATATTCATAAAGTTGTTCTGGATTTACTTTTAATTTTTTAGATTATATTTACTGGATCAATTTTTTCCATATCTTCTGCTATTCAAGTCTGTCTTTCAAGTTGCTTTGGGGCCAAAATTCTTATCACCTTCTCTCCATTTTCATTGAGTAGTTCTCTTCAAATTTTCTCACTACTTTATTACCTAGTTTCCACCCCACTCTGTTAATTATTTCCCTTATTATCTCCTACGTTCACTGAAGCGGCTTGCTTTTCAGCAAAAATGCCTCTTTTATCTGAAGGGGTTGATGCGTGTTTGGTGCATATAAACCAACGATAATGAATTTCATTCCCATAATTGTTACATCTTTATTAAGTATTTGGTACTCCACCCAAAACAAATATTAATTGGTCTACACTATTCCAACTCTTATTTTCATCTGTGATAGAATGGCAGTGTCATTGTTCATTTTTCTGAGTTAATTTATTAAATTAGCTGCTTCTATTTTTATTATGTTGTACTCGTTATCCGTATATTAGATTAATTCGTCTTACATTGTTCCCATCTAAGTTCCAAGTCGAGAATCTATTATTTTTTTGCAAATTAACTTTTTATGAGTGATGGCAGTGAAGTCGATTTTTCCAACTCCCACCCTGGAGTGCCAGGGAATTTTTTCCTCAAGGTTTTATTTCTCTAACCCATGATGAACCTAGGTCAAGATGGCAGCGCTACACTCTCAAGGGCCCTTAGAGAGTGCTATCAGTTGTGCCAGAGGTACTTGGCTTTTTTTAGAGTGATATTTCCCCTTGCCTTTTTACATTCCGGCTTGAACCAGGCAGTGGCATAGTTGCTTGAAATAAATTCGTACATTTAAAATCTATGGCTAGTATAACACGATGCATGTATATCATATCCTACAGAATTCTGTGTGCAAAATTTTGTGCATTCATACTCTAAATCTGCAGTATTTTGTTCAGAATCTGCATCCTATCTACGCACAAACGAGCAGTTTTTAGTGTTCATCAATGGTCACAGAAGGCAGAGAGGTAAATATTTACCACGTGTTTACGCCAATGCGCCGACACTAACCGCACTTTATCGTATGTCGCTCATGTCCTTCATTCATTGCTGTTCATGAGACAAATATATAGAAGCACTAGGAACTTATGCTTCAGTGTGACAACTAAACTGTAAAACAAAGTAAAACCAATTTCTTGATAACATGTTGCAAATTTCAATCGGTCATTTCTAATTATATAAATGTGTAAGCGTTTCATTTTCATATCTTCTACGTACATTTTTCGTATTTTTATAATGGGGTACCTGCGTTCGAGTGAACAAGGGGTAATAATGCGGTTGGCTGAAGCGTGATGCCCACCACATCATCACGTGTCATGAATTTAGCACGCGACAACCGGGTGTGTAAGAGCAAGGATACGGAAGCTGTAACCTTCCACCTTGCAAGTCAAACCCCTTCATGGGGTTGTAGAGCCTCACTATTATTAGTATACATAGATCACAAAAAAAAAAACAAAACATGTAGGGCTGTATTGAATAATTAAAATAAATGAAATACAGGCTAAATAGTGTAAGTTTAAATTTGTATATAGTCTGCATGAGTTTTATGTTGAATCACTGTGTAGAGTTGATATAACAGATATATATTAATTCTCATTTTTTTTTACAGTCGAGTGATGACGATGTTTCTCAATTTGATACCAAATTTACTGAACAGACTCCAGTCGATTCGCCTGAAGAATGGACACTCAGTGAAAGTGCCAATATGATATTTCAGGTATTGCTGTCTAGACATAGCAGCTTTCATATTTTAACTTAAGAATTGTTGTTCTTGCAGGGATTTACCTATATAGCTCCTTCGGTCCTTGAGGACATGTACAAACCCCAAATAGTAAGGGCAAGGTCACCCCGAAAATTAGGCACTACTCCCATGAGACACCATATATCGCCATTTATGCATGCTTTGCACCACGGCCAACCGTTAGGGCACAATTTAGGGCATATGGCGCACTTTGCGAACTCGCAACAACAACCCATTAGTTCAAACAATTGCACAGAAGAAATGATGGAAGTTAGTGGTATACCACATGTATAGTAAATAATTAATTAATAATGCATTAGTTTCATTTCACTGGGAAATATTTGGTATACTGTTTTGTTAGTTGATAATTTTATTTGATTCTAGTGTTTTTTGCAACCGTTACCATATACATAAATAATAATCGCAATTTGTACATATTGTGTGCGTTGTTATATTTCTTTAATCTTATATTCTAATTCAATTACAGCTACATTATTGCGGGTCTAAAGATCCCGATTTAAAAGAGTAACATTAACAGAAGTACACATTATTAGTTAATTACCTCTTTTTTTTTAGAATAATCGAGTGGTTAAACAGTAATTTTAGTGTAATTAACGCAATTAATCATTTTGTCGTCGAATAGGTTGTACTACTCTCTTTTAACGATAAGGTGCAACTCATGTGTTCATTGTAAAATATACACCAATAGTTATAGCATGTTTTCTACATAAACATTGAATGTAATATCTATCGTAAGTGACATACTTTGCTAGTCTGCGATTTAGTGACTGCATAGTATAATAATGGAGATGATGTGAGTTGCAAGGTTTGTTGTTCTACGCTTTGAAGTTAGTCATTTTTGTTTTGTGTTATAACAACGATCCTACACTTGAATTAATTTCAATCACAACTATAATATTTTTGTTTTTAATATCTATTTTATGCACTGGGTTGGTAGAAGTAAATTTTTCTAGTGTTTAGTTATTACTTATTACTGTGTATTATTTATTGGTTCGAAAGTTCTATAACTTCATATTTTAGTTTATGTAACTTGGTCTTTTCTATATGTTATATAAACTAATGTGACCTCTGGATATTCAAATCGTTACTATAAAGGTTTCGTGAATGGTTTCTGTTTGTTTTTGGTGTATGTTTGTAACAAATTGATAATAAAAACGTTCAGTAACTTAAACTGCAGTTTATAACTAATCAAATATTTAGATCCAGTAGCAGAATTCATTTGACTCCCCATCTGAAGCTTTTGTGGGTTTTATTGTTGTACATTCTGGTTTCCATGGTTCACTGAACTCATCTGCCAACATCTAACTGACTTGAACGCCTGGTGAACCAAGACAACGGGTGTGAGTTAAGAGACAGCCTCAGGGTTACAGAACCAATAGAAAAAAATCAGATATTTTATTTAACGACCAATTAAAAAACGCAATAACTAACATACATAGTGAAATTGAACATTTTAACTGTAATTAATATGAGACTTATCCTAAAAACTTACAATAAGTGACGTACATAGGTAATTCACATAATGGAATTAAACATAATTATGATTAATGAGATTATGTAGCTGTAACATTCCACTGACAATTGTTTGCAATTGTGAATCAAGTTCACTAGTGGAAATTATCAGCAGCGACTTCAAATGCTCTTCAGTTAATTTGGATCTGGAAATATTTTTTGTATATTTAATTTTGGATAATTTCACAGTGCAGCATAAGATATTTATGGTAAAAGCTTATTACTGAACTGGAATCATCATAAATTGTGAGTGGCGGTATTCTATCCAGGTATGCTTCAACGATTTTACAGACCACTTTGGAATTGTTGAATACATTCGCACAGAACGCACACCAGACGTCCTGGAAAATGTTAGACAAATAATGGCTGAAGCTCCCTCAACTTCACTTCGACGTCTTTCACAGCGCATTGATTTGTCTTACACAACCACAAGGAATATTCTTAAACCAGATTTAAAGTTATTCCCATATAAAGTAACTTCAGTTCATCAGATTCT
>JABXWE010102951.1:0-15302 GCA_014611495.1 Limonius californicus | reverse complement strand
TGTATTGAATAATTAAAATAAATGAAATACAGGCTAAATAGTGTAAGTTTAAATTTGTATATAGTCTGCATGAGTTTTATGTTGAATCACTGTGTAGAGTTGATATAACAGATATATATTAATTCTCATTTTTTTTTACAGTCGAGTGATGACGATGTTTCTCAATTTGATACCAAATTTACTGAACAGACTCCAGTCGATTCGCCTGAAGAATGGACACTCAGTGAAAGTGCCAATATGATATTTCAGGTATTGCTGTCTAGACATAGCAGCTTTCATATTTTAACTTAAGAATTGTTGTTCTTGCAGGGATTTACCTATATAGCTCCTTCGGTCCTTGAGGACATGTACAAACCCCAAATAGTAAGGGCAAGGTCACCCCGAAAATTAGGCACTACTCCCATGAGACACCATATATCGCCATTTATGCATGCTTTGCACCACGGCCAACCGTTAGGGCACAATTTAGGGCATATGGCGCACTTTGCGAACTCGCAACAACAACCCATTAGTTCAAACAATTGCACAGAAGAAATGATGGAAGTTAGTGGTATACCACATGTATAGTAAATAATTAATTAATAATGCATTAGTTTCATTTCACTGGGAAATATTTGGTATACTGTTTTGTTAGTTGATAATTTTATTTGATTCTAGTGTTTTTTGCAACCGTTACCATATACATAAATAATAATCGCAATTTGTACATATTGTGTGCGTTGTTATATTTCTTTAATCTTATATTCTAATTCAATTACAGCTACATTATTGCGGGTCTAAAGATCCCGATTTAAAAGAGTAACATTAACAGAAGTACACATTATTAGTTAATTACCTCTTTTTTTTTAGAATAATCGAGTGGTTAAACAGTAATTTTAGTGTAATTAACGCAATTAATCATTTTGTCGTCGAATAGGTTGTACTACTCTCTTTTAACGATAAGGTGCAACTCATGTGTTCATTGTAAAATATACACCAATAGTTATAGCATGTTTTCTACATAAACATTGAATGTAATATCTATCGTAAGTGACATACTTTGCTAGTCTGCGATTTAGTGACTGCATAGTATAATAATGGAGATGATGTGAGTTGCAAGGTTTGTTGTTCTACGCTTTGAAGTTAGTCATTTTTGTTTTGTGTTATAACAACGATCCTACACTTGAATTAATTTCAATCACAACTATAATATTTTTGTTTTTAATATCTATTTTATGCACTGGGTTGGTAGAAGTAAATTTTTCTAGTGTTTAGTTATTACTTATTACTGTGTATTATTTATTGGTTCGAAAGTTCTATAACTTCATATTTTAGTTTATGTAACTTGGTCTTTTCTATATGTTATATAAACTAATGTGACCTCTGGATATTCAAATCGTTACTATAAAGGTTTCGTGAATGGTTTCTGTTTGTTTTTGGTGTATGTTTGTAACAAATTGATAATAAAAACGTTCAGTAACTTAAACTGCAGTTTATAACTAATCAAATATTTAGATCCAGTAGCAGAATTCATTTGACTCCCCATCTGAAGCTTTTGTGGGTTTTATTGTTGTACATTCTGGTTTCCATGGTTCACTGAACTCATCTGCCAACATCTAACTGACTTGAACGCCTGGTGAACCAAGACAACGGGTGTGAGTTAAGAGACAGCCTCAGGGTTACAGAACCAATAGAAAAAAATCAGATATTTTATTTAACGACCAATTAAAAAACGCAATAACTAACATACATAGTGAAATTGAACATTTTAACTGTAATTAATATGAGACTTATCCTAAAAACTTACAATAAGTGACGTACATAGGTAATTCACATAATGGAATTAAACATAATTATGATTAATGAGATTATGTAGCTGTAACATTCCACTGACAATTGTTTGCAATTGTGAATCAAGTTCACTAGTGGAAATTATCAGCAGCGACTTCAAATGCTCTTCAGTTAATTTGGATCTGGAAATATTTTTTGTATATTTAATTTTGGATAATTTCACAGTGCAGCATAAGATATTTATGGTAAAAGCTTATTACTGAACTGGAATCATCATAAATTGTGAGTGGCGGTATTCTATCCAGGTATGCTTCAACGATTTTACAGACCACTTTGGAATTGTTGAATACATTCGCACAGAACGCACACCAGACGTCCTGGAAAATGTTAGACAAATAATGGCTGAAGCTCCCTCAACTTCACTTCGACGTCTTTCACAGCGCATTGATTTGTCTTACACAACCACAAGGAATATTCTTAAACCAGATTTAAAGTTATTCCCATATAAAGTAACTTCAGTTCATCAGATTCTACCAGCAGACATGCCTCTAAGAGAACGATATTGTCAATGGTTTTTAAAAGCATTTCCTGAAGACAACGACTTGAACAACGTGTTTTTTTTTCGGACGAAGCATGGTTTCATTTATCTGGATATGTGAACTCCCAAAATATGAGAATTTGGTCTGCGGAGAATCCATATGCGTTTAGAGAAACACCACTTCATCCGCAAAAGCTTGGCGTGTGGATTGGTCTTAGCCGACGACGACTTGTAGGACCAATTTTCTTTCAAGGGACAATCAATGCATTAAGGTATCGCGAAGAGATTTTGGAACCTTTTATTAATCAGTTAGATGACCAAGAGCTGCGGGAAGGGTACTTCCAACAGGATGGCTCGCCTGTTCATTGTACTCTGGAGAACTTGAATTGTATTCAGGAATTCTTCGGCAATAGAGTAATCAGTCGGAACACTCCAGTTGCTTATCCACCCAGGTCCTGTGATTTAACAACGTTGGATTTGTTTATCTGGCCCTATGTGAAAAATTCAATTTATCAGACACCAATACAAAATTTAGATGAGCTTACAGCAAAAATAATTCATAAATGCAACGAAATAAATAACTCACAGCACATGCTCGAAAATGTGTCTCGAAGTTTACAAAAACGAGCAAGATTGTGTAGAGAGCAAGGGGGTGGACATTTCGAACACTTGCTGTGAAAGAAATCTTGACGAAAAACTTATAATTTGCTTACCTTAATAAATTACAAATCAGTTGCAACTAAATACTTGTTCATTTTCACATTTTGTTCTGCCAAAATTTTTAACTACCTGAACTGTCACACAGTTTGACATACAGGTAAATGTCATTCAAAGCTCATTACAGCTGACTGCAGACGGAATAGCTTTTTTTCTAGGCTTGCTGCAATTGATATTTTTAAAAATCCCTTCGTATATTATTTTCACATGTACCTGTTGAACTGATTGTCGTTCCCAGATAATTAAAGGTATTAAAAGGTAAGAAATAGTATATCTTACTTGGCAGAAACTGTAAAAAGGTTCATTTCAAGATAAAAACTTATGTAAGTACTGCAGTTTCAAAATGTTCGGCTTCACTGGCGAACCTTGTTTAAGCTGTTTTTTCGGTTACATTCCGAGAATATTACGAATAACCCTCATACAAGTATATCATGTGCTTGTTTATTTTTAAAACTACATTTATATTTTTTATTTATGTTCTCGGCATCTATGACATAATTCCGAACCTCAAGTTTAAGTTCTATATTGCGAAAATATGATTTAGCAGATAACAACATACACTTAAGCTGAATGATTGCATTTCTACGTTTACATGTTTGATCAAAGAGATTATACATGTTAGTAGGTTCAAGATGTTGAAGTGGTAGTATGTAGAGCTCTTCTTCAAACGGTAACAATGTTAGCCTCTGAATTAGAAAACAGCTTTCGTAATAAGAATCAACGAAAGAAGGGAATGTGGGTGAAACACTGAATCAATCGCAAAGGAACCCAAAGTGCCTCTAATAATCTAATTTTTTTATTAGCCCGCAACGTCCCACTGTTGGGCAAGGACCTCCCCCATAATGATCAATCCTCGTGGGATAGAGGCGCCGCGTCACCCATCCAAGTACTGACCGGAGACTACACTACCTTAACTCTCTGATCGTACGTGAGGAGGCGACGAATGTACGCAACCCAGGCCCCAATAATCTAATACGTAAATTAAAATTACAAGACCCAACCAATTACAAGAATTTGATGAGAATGGGTGAAAATCAATTCAATGATCTGTTAGCAACAAATCCAAAATTAAAAATCAAGATACAGATAAACGTAAAAGGCTCTTTCACACCGGACAAAGCTTGTAATAACTGTTACCTACCATCAAGAGATTCTTTTAAAGTTTAGAATATCCTCGTATGTTCATAGTTCGGATTGTTTTAATTCTGGTCTTGACATATTCTCTCCTCATTTCTACACCTAATGCAAGCATGTTACATATCACATGTTCATTTTGGAATAGCAGTTGCTCTCGCTTCTCTATGTTTATATTCTTTACATCGTGTGTTCCATAAACACTCATACTTTTCATAAACACTGGCAAATTTAACCCATTTTTCCTTTGATTATCTATTTGTCGCCATTTTGAAATGAATTGAATTGAATGTAAAAGTTAAACTTGTTTCAGCTCGGATTTGCTTTCGTTCAAATGAACATCCGACATAAATTATTAAGTTTAGATGTTCAAGTCGCGTTCATGTCACATGAATTCAAGCAAATTGATCAGCTCACATGACTAAAGTAAACTCAGCTATACAACTTTCTAGCTACACCCGTTGCAAAGGCGAAATGAAACTTATTTATATGTTTTATGAATTAACCTTTCGTATGAAGTAAGAGGTAGTTAATGTTCTTGTTAATTCTTTTTTCGATATCACCTATTTAAAAATCGTGTTATAAAAAAATAATGGGAATGAAAATACGATATACAGAATCCGTTACAATGATAGTGCGGTCTAGATGTGGTACATTGCAATGCAAACGGAAAACAGAAATGAGAAGCCGATTAAAGTCATATCTTAACTAGTTGAAAACTAGATCAATAAACTGGATTCAAAGACCAAATTCATGTATATACACTGCTCCAACAAATTAACGCACCAATTATTAATGTTGCGATAAAAGAAAAGTACTGCGCCATCTACTTCAACCAAATGAATGGAATGAATGTCTGATACAAACCTGATAGACACATGTTACTCTTGATCTGCTTCTACATCTTTAACTTTGTTAAAAAAATTAATCAATTTTACGTGCACATTTATAATTTACTTGCCGTTTCGTTTTACTTTAAAACGTATCAAATCGTGTAGCTGTCTTCAAACAATTGCTTATACGATCAGTCTTATTTAAAATGCAACGTATCTCAAATAATTTAAGTCGTGTGTGTCACAGCCCTTACTTTGTCCGAAGAAGGGTATTCTTTCCGCGCTATCGCTAACAGGCTTGGGGTGAACCACCCAACAATTTCTCGGGGCATCCAGCGTTTCAGAGAAACTAGCGAACATGACAGGCGACCAGGGCAAAGGCGACCACGTGCTACTACCGCTGTAGAAGACCGTTTTCTTCGAATGCGTGCACTAAGAAAGCGCTTTACCACCACAAGAGCCCTCCAAAGACAACTTTCAGCAGTACTTAATGTGCAGGATAGCATTGAATCGTTTGTCAACGTCTTCTGGAAGGACATCTGAGAGCCAGATTACCAGATACTGGCCCACAGTTGACTGCAGACCACAGTAGACATAGATTGGATTTTGCTAGAAACCACTTGAATTGGGAAAATGAAGAATTGGAAACGCATTTTGTTTACAGACGAGTTCAGATTTTGTTTGGAGAGTTGTCATAGGCGCATTCGAGTTTTTAGACGTCCAAATGAACGATATACTCAATGTAACTTTGCCCCCACGACTGCATTTGGTGGTGGCTCAATAACGGTATGGGGGCATATCTCTCACGGCCCGCACAGACCTACACATCTTCCCCAACGGCATTTTAAACTGTCAGAGGTACATTACGGTTATTTTAAAACAGTATGTTGTACCATATGCCCCATACATCGGAGACAACTTCCAATTATGCACGACAACGCTCGGCCCCACACAGCCAGAATTGTGCAAGAATACCTAGACGACGTTGGTATTCCTGTTATGCAATGGCCAGCCAGAACGCCCGACTTGAATCCGATTGAGCATCTCTGGGACATTCTCGGAAGACAAGTGCGATCCCTTCAACCACCCCTGCAACTGTTAACGACCGAGGGAATTCATTAGTGGAAATGTGGGATAATCTTGAACAAGAGCAGTTAAGGGTGTTAATTTCAAGCATGAACCGTCGTTGCCAAACTATCATAACAAGTCGGAAACACAGTCTACTGAACCTGTACACTTACAATTTTTCAGTTTTCAAATTTCGATTTCTTTTAATTTCTGCGTTGATTGTTGTTAAATTGCGTTGATTGTTGTAAATTTGGATAAAATATGGTTTACTTAATTTTAAGCATTATCTATGATTAAACGTACTTCATTACATGCAATACTTTAAACAATATTGCGGTTGTTAGTTGTGGTGCGTTAATTTCTTGGAGCAGTGTAGATTAACACAATTACCACTGTGAAACACACCAGGTTCTTAAAACTGGGTGATTCTAACGGTTGAAACCTTTTTTTTATTGAGGAATCAAGCTAAACTATAGTGAAGGGAGGTTATATACCTAGTCGCTTTTACGAGCTCGCCGTTTTGCAACATTATTACTTTATCGCTTTTTTAACAATTACTTACGCTGGAAATCCAAGCGTATGCGGAAGTTCGTGTACGGAAGCAGAAATCCCACGTAACTCTAGTATAATTTACAGTTTATGCTATGCAAGAAGCCACCACCCCTCCGGTAAAAGGGTAGATTCAGAGCCAGTATAAATAACAATTTTGTTCCAACTATACAAGACGTTTTAATGTCAATAAAGATAAACAATTTAATTTTCTATGTGAAAACACATTAGGAAGGGGTCTAATTACAAGATATGTTGGCTATATAGTTGGCTTACGATAAAGACTTCCAAAAACAAATACGTTGACATTTAAACACGACCATAATATACACGTGCAGTTCCAAATCGTTCCAGCCTAACTAAGTTAGAGAAACAGTAGATGAAATAAATATTATTTACTTTTCAACGTAATATTCGTTACTACCTACACTCTTCTCGAAATGAAATTTCAACAATTCCAGAACTTATAAAAAATTATTTTTATAACTCTAAATAATGATTTACTGCTGCATCGACTTGCGAGGAGGCGTTGTCATAAATCAGTAAGATCCCGGCAGTTAAATCACCGCGACGTGTTCTCTTAACTTTTTTAATCAGTTTCAATATAATATTAACGTAATATTCAGCAGTTATTGTAGTTTTTGGCAACAAGTAATCAATTAAACTATTCCAAACAATTTTCGCCCTGGTTGGCTGCGCATATGGTCAGTAAAGAAATTTTATTTAATATGTTTGCATTACATGGATACTGATTTGGTTACCGAATTCCTGGTGATGAATCCACGTTTGGTATGCTGTTATAGTGCAGTACAAGAAATTGTCCTGACTACTGTTCAGCAGGACAAGGTTTTCCACTGAATATTCCACTCATTTTTATTTATCGCAAACAGAAAGTAGTAGCTGGTTGTCAACCTTATAAACACTTTTCATAGATAAAGAAAAGAAACAGTAAACAACTTCTCAACCCTCTGCTACTGTCCAAAAGATGTCTTATGCATAGGAGATTACCTTTCCTCCATAAATATTTTGAAGGGTTTTTTGCAATGCCTTCCAGTGTCAGAAAATTGGTTTGGTAACCCCTGTTTAAAACATTCGTGTTCCATTTCTCACAGACAATGGGTTCACGAATAAGTACCCACACTTGAACCTAATTTTACCTCTTGTTACATATGACGCTACCAAGTGAAGTTTTACATAAATAATTAAAACTCTGCCACTTTGTCGCCATTTGTAACTTTCCTTGTACTGCGATACAGCTTATGTGGAGCCAGTTAAAATTGTTGTTTGGAAATAAATATTTCTCCTGCAATAGGTAGTAGTATGCCAAATTTTAGTAGATACAAATGTATTTAGGCCCTTTTTAACCATTGGAGTTGGTCATTCGTCCCATACACTGCGGTCTATAAGTCCTATTGTGCCCCCAGTATTTGCTATCGTCTTCACATTGGGAATCCTGTTTCCAAGAATAATACCAGCTCTGTCATGATGGAAGCCTCTATAATTATATCAGGTTCAAGTTCTGGTTCCCCGAAGTATTGTTGCAAGCTGTTGGGCCTTCGCAGCAGCATAACCAGTGAAGAGGTGTCTTTTCTTCCTCTTCACAGACTTTACATGTTAAGTTGTCCACTTGCTTTATCAAAGATAGATGTTTTTTCAGATGGTTGTATCCAGTAAGGATATCTATCTACCAACTGTCGTATTTTCACCCTTCCTATATTTAGGAGTTCTTTTGTCGCTTTCCTGGATGAAACTCTGATCAGAGTCTTTGAGTGCTTCAACCCAGAGTGGTCGTCCCAGTAATCACGATGAGTTTGTCATAACCATTTTCTGGTTTGCTCCCTAGCGGTAGCATACGCGATTCCACAGGATGGTTCTGGGCCCAGGGACTGTGTTTCGCTGCCAGCTTTCGACAGTTGTTCCGCTTGCTCATGCTCATATTATCCTTAGCGTCCTGGTACCCGTACCAAACATAGTTTGGTATTTTATGCCTTAATAATAAATTTAGCATGTGTTGATTCTTCTTGAGATTCGGAAGATGAATTACCTAGATTAATTTATTAACAACTTATGTACTGCATCCTCTTTTAGATTTAAATGATAGTTGAAAAATTCTGTTATCAGCCAATGTAATTAAAACCTAATTTCAACATAGCGCATAATGCTTTGAAACTTGACACGCGTTTTCCAAAATTGATAGGTTTTTAAAATTTCATGTAAAACTTTAAACATCTCCACTTCAAAGGCACCCAAAATGAGGGAACTTTGAATACGCTACGTTTTGCAAGTTGTTGGACACATCCGCTACGTTAATCCTTTAGGGAGAGTTACCAGGTATACACGGCAACTAAAGCCTGCGTCTCTTTACAACAGATGTTCTAAATCCCTACATTTACAATTTTCTAAAGTTTGCTTTTAATATAAATTCTTAATAAATCCCTACTGGAATCGGGTTTACTTAATTTAAATCTCCAAAACCGCTTCCATTATTAAACCGAAAATTAGTATCGTATTTGAAGATCTTTATTGCTCCACATGAAACGTTAAATATAGTTTTTACGGTTAGTATTATAACCAGAGTCAGCATCAGAGATAAATTATGCATCGAATTAATGCATAAATAGTGGAAGCTTTACGGTTCACACACCAAGTTGTGTTTGACGTAGTCGAAAACGATTAACGTTTTTCCACATAGTACTAGTAGACAGCTAGATTTTACCATTGAAAGTCATAAATTTCAACCCTTTCCTTCGATGGAGATAGTAAATTTATATACTCCTGCAAAAACTGCGCTCCTGTTCAACGGAGTCGTCTTCAAAGAGAAATCATGGCATTTTAAATTCATTTCAGTGCAAAGTCTATCAATTAGATAGCGTTCATCGTCGTTAGAGAAAGGAATATTCAAATAATACATTTCTCCTTTTATATCACTCTACAAATGCGGCATGTAAAATACCCAATCCAGGCATTGGCAATTAATAGATTAGGTACTACTGCTTTATGGAAAAACGTTAAACGTTATATCTAATTCATAATGACGATGAAAATGATCTCTGATTAGATTGGTATTTACTACTTTGTAATAGTCTCTGTCTGCTCTTAGTAAATTCAGCATTTAAGTCATAGAGAACCTAATTTGCTAGATATCAGCTATTTCTCACCCCAGTTTTAATTTTTTTGAATCTTCTTCGAAAGATGTAATAGCTCCTTTTTCTCTCAACTTTGAAATTTACAAATATTTGTTGTAAATTGCTTAGACCACAATGTATTTCCACACAAACTATTAAAGTAATACCGTTTTCTGTACGTTTGTGGTTTACATTAATGTGTTATAATTATAAATGATATCCAAATAATTAAGTATCTAATATTCTATAAAACATATTAATTATAGTTTATTCGTTATGGTAAAAATTTTCCGGGACGTTTATACGTCATTTCGCAGCTCTAATTTAAAATTTGAACGACAGCCATATTCGTGCAGCGCTTTTTGAGTGTCCTGAATATGACCATCTGAAGTATGCTTCGCCGCTTTTTGAATCTCCTCCAAAACGGATGTCACGATAAATAAGGTCTAGTACGGCAAATTTCGTGGAGAATTCTGTCACGTGCAATTGCCAAGTTCCTGAAATATGGTCGTGTTAACTTAGGGTTGTCCGCTTATAAGCGAATTCTACCCAAGGCCACTGTAAAGTACTTCAATCAAACGTGCAACCAATAGCAACGAAATAACTTCAGTGTGACCTACAGTTGAATAAATACAAGAACCAATGTAAAATAAGTTCACTCTAATAACATTTTCAAGAAATTCAATATATTATTGCAATTCCAAAATTCTAAACTCTTAATTATTGTTGTATATTACATGTAATGTACTTCATTATTACTGGCTCTTATAATGTTGACCTCCATAATTTGCAAAGTGTTTCAATTAAAATGAGTTTACTCATATTTGCACGACTTCGCATGTATAGTGTTTGTAGTTTTCTCACTTCAAGTCGACTCTTGCTGCCATCATCAAAGTTAGTTTCTGTTTGTGAAGTTTCTCTACACGCTCAAGTTGTCGTTCTGTAAATTATGCAAGACTAAATAGAGTTGTGTATAAACTAAAACTAAGACGGACTTCCTAATGCCAACACTGACTGTTGTGGATTTACTATTTCAATAATTGCCCTTTAATCTACTAGGTGTATCCCATTTACAAAAAAAAAGGCACTGGGATAATCACAATGAAATCTGAAACGAAATAACTGAAATCGTTTTATGGTAAACGGTGTACTTTTGCAGATAAAAGCCCTTTAAGGTCCTTACAGTGATCGGAAATATTGCGATAATTTTAGAGTATCGATTATGGCATCGCGATACATTTCAAAAAGTATGGTGTATCGATATCGCGGTACTTTTTTAACATATGGATTATCGCGAATTTTCGATACTTTAGCGATACTATTTTGCTGGAACAGAGATAAGCAAACTAAATAGATAATTCCAGATTCTGAACCTGTAGAGACGTTTGAGTATGCTAGGTATCAATGTAAATATTGGGTAAAACGTAAAACCCTGAGGCTATTTGTTAATCTGTTTATCCTTTCCACAGGGAGGATTAACAGTACCTACTCAATACTTTATCTTACTGTTAAGTTTCTTGAAATATTTTAATGTTTAACATTTTTTAAGCATCGGCCCTTAAACATTTTTGTGGATCATGCTTTGAGGACATAAAAGAAATGTTCCTTAAATATAATACAACCCTTCCTTCAAGTTAAAAAAGTATCAAGTATCAAGTAACTTTTTTGATAATGTACCGGTATCCTTATCGCGATACTTTTAAAAATATCGTTCCAACTGGTGTTTTAAAATGAACAATATCGCAATTGTAGATTAAAATGAAATTTTAATCAAATGATGTTAATTAATATTTATTTCAACTGTTTAATTCAAGGTCAAGGGCTCAAGAACATAACATTGGAATACGATTACGTAAATCGATGTTGCCATCTATGTACTTACTAGGTATAATAAAGGCTATACTTTAATACTAAGCAAGATTGTTTCTACATACCTTATAGAACTTGAAATTGATGTATCAAGAGATCCAAAAAAAGCGGATGCTCAACGGGTCTTTACTAGACTAAAGGACTGCTTATGATGTCAGATAAATTAGTTATCTTTTTTTTTATACGAATCTGACAGGTTGTTAAAATGATTTTTAATACATTTCAAAGAGCATTCATTATTGAATCTTACTTTCGGAATGGCTTTCAAATTGACGGTGAATGGACCTATTCGATTCCTACTTGTTTTGAGGAATTCCGAAAGAGGTATCCCAATGAAATTATTACATACCGAAAATGTTATGCTTTGGTTAAGAATTTAGTCAGCAATTTTCGAGAAACTGGAAGTGTTCGAAGAAAAGAAAACGAATTGACGAGGCTCCAAAAACACTAATTAGACATTTATGCCAGCAAGTTGATGATTTAAGTTACGGTACATGCCACAGAATATTGAGACAAGCTTTGCATCTGCATCCTTACCGATTTATTTCCGTTCAGGAGCTTTTTAGAACAGGATTATGCAGAAATAGTTCAGTATTGTCGTTGGTTTTTGGATAATCTCAATAATGAGCAGTTAAATTTAACCTTTTTTACCGACGAAGGCTGGTTTTACCTTAATGGGTATGCTAATTCATAGAATATGCGGATTTGGAATAGCGAGAATCCACACGATACAATTAAAGCTCCCTTTCATCCACAGAAAATAGGAGTCTGGGTGGGAATGAGTCGTCGTAGGTTAGTTGTGCCAATATTTTTCGAAGGCACGCTAACTGCAGCAAGGTACAGGGACGAATTATTGCAACCTTTCTTAAATGAACTTCACGATGATGAGCTACGGGATGGTTTTCTGTAACAAGATGGCGCAACAGCTCATGCAGCTGCAGATACAATTAATTTTATACGCGAATATTTTGATGACCGAATCATTAGTAGGAATACCACAACACCCTGGCCCCTCGCTGTTGTGATATTACTGTTTTGGACTTTTTTCCATGGCCGTATTTGAAAAACACCATTTTTAAATTGAAGTTAATGATTTAAACGAACTGAAACTTAGAATTGAAGAAAATTGTCAAGGAATTAACAACTCACCTCAATTATTACAAAATGTTTTTGAAGGTATAGTTCTTATGATGGGCAATATTCAGTTTCGGATTAGCGCTTTATTTGCACAGCACAAACTGAACGCATTTCTGTCTTTGTTGGTTGCTTGCAGATTCATACTTCCGACAAAGACGCATGTCATAGTGACATCTGCGAACAAAACAAGACCGACACTGTACGTGCGACGTATTCTGTCGGCTGACACGTTTAGTAGAAAGAAACAGAGATACTTGAAGAATGTCGCGCTAATGCAGCGGAACGTCTCTATTTAAATCTGTTTCCAGTAGTATTTTAAATGTTTTAGAGGTTGATAGGGCAAATATTTTATTTTATACACTTGGGGAACTGAGAAGTGAAAACTATTACGACGACGATGTCGGAGCCTTTGTCAACCCCGTCCCAGATCCGGTCAAAATTATGACAACCAGATGTGTAAAAACTGTTGAGGGTCGACAAAAGGGTACTTTCTACCTAACTTGAAGTGCTATTCTAAAAATCTGAAATAAAATTGTCTTTTACAAGTCCCAAATTTTCACTAATATTCGTAGCACTATTGTTATGAACAGTCAGTTCAACATTGGATGTTAGTTGGTGGTTACCTATTCTAAAAAGAAAACGCTATTGGAAATGTCCGGAAATCAACCTCTGAAACATTTTAAATACTACTGGAAACAGATTTAAATAGAGACGTTTCTCTACATCAGCGCGACATTCTTCAAGTATCTCTGTTTCTTTCTACTAAACGTGTCAGCCGACAGAATACGTTGCACGTACAGTGTCGGACTTGTTTCGTTCGCAGATCTCCCTACGACATACGTCTTTGTCGAAAATATGAATCTGTAAGCAACTAACAAAGACAGAAATGCATTCAGTTTGTGCTATATATATGCAAATAAAGCGCTAATCCGAAACTGGAAATTCCCCATCGTAAGAACTATATGAGAAGACGAGTTCAGAAATGTTTGGAGGAAGAAGGCAGACATTTTCAACATTTGTTGTGATCATTACATTATTTCAGGATTATTCATTTCTTTTACTGATGCTCAGTAAAAGATTTCTGCTCCTAAAAATGACATTTCATTATTATTTAATTCCAGCTAACACAACCTAACCTGAAATTGACATTATAAACATTCCTTTAGTCTAGAAGAGACGTGACTTTTCATTCCACAGCCCGCTGGGGATCACCTGTTATGGATCTCTTGATACAAATGGCATATGTAGAAATTTACCTCTGCCAGTTTCTTGCTGAAGTTCAATGCCATACCAAAGCAACAAACAGTAATGACCAAATCTGTCAAGTAATGAACCCCCTGTATATATCAATTTCTCATCACTTCCACCTGTCTAAATATTTTCGTTAGCCAATTACCAGTACAGTTTTTGGCCCAATTATCAAAATTCTAAATGCAATTATTGTGTATCCAAGTGAACCCAATAGTTCAGTCTCAAACAAAGCGCCATAAAAATAACATCTCTGCAACATGTATGATTAATTTGCAGTTACGCATATTTTAAAAGTTACGTAATTACATCGCGACACAACTCATTATTTTTTGAATAAAATTATGATAGTTAACATTCGAATTAGCATTAAAAACACTAGTCGCGACTATTTCACTATTATGTTAAAATTTAACAGTATTTGAACAACTCGCCGCAATATAAATATCGTCATCACACTCATAACCCCATACGCAGGTAGCTCATTTAACATTCGTTATCCTTATTCAGGACAATTCTGATAAGATCATCAAATCGATATTAATTCCTTTAAAATTTACTACAAATTCTCTACAACGCGCTAATGCTAATTTTTATTCATGTTATTTTTCACACCCTATTAGATACCGTTTGAAAAGTGTATATTGAAGAACATCTTCCATTAATATAAAACTCAAGAGAGCAATGGAAGAACGCAAAACTACAAACTAACTAATTATTTCTTCGTTACATCTCCTACATCTGCAAACAGTTTAATAGGTAGTTACAGCCAGCCGAGCATACCATGGCACTTACGACAAAGTTGTATAGTAACCAAGGTGGTAGAGTGGGGCAGGAGCGTATTTGCATCTTTTCTTTCAAGCAGCAAACCCCCATCAAAATAACGAATGTTTCTTCAGAGAGTGTACAACACCGCATTTTAGCGATCGTACAATGAATTAGGGCTAGCGCGTCTTTCTCGCTGCTATAGTAAATTCCAATTTGAGAGTACAGTATGAGAGCTTATGGAATACCATATTGCCATAGTTTCCCGGAAAGTTGTTTTAACTAATCGTGCAGCCGTTAATCAAAATAAATCCTTCTTTCGTACTGCTCATAGCTTTTCTGCTACTACCTTGCCCAAGGAGGTCTTACCTGTTACCTTTGTGTCAGCGGTCTTCAAACTGTATTTTACTTGTATTAATATATTTTTTAATTACATTATGTTAAAATTACAAAACGTGTAGCTCATGTCATTTGTATTTATAAGAGGTATTTGTTGCAGCTAGCATAAAATTAAAATTAAATATATACAACATACAATACGGTTGTAAA